>CM061752.1:239033498-239220805 GCA_030979885.1 Lolium multiflorum | reverse complement strand
GGGAAAAGATCGGAGAAGGTAGGAGTAGGCCTTATCGCCATTTGATGACGATTGTTCGAGGTCGAGGTCACGGTGGAGGTCGAGGAAGCCCTTGCTCGCTTCTTCTTCCTCTTTGTGGTGTCGCAATTTATGGATATGGCGCTGGTAGTAGTGGAATCTTTGACTTTGATAGGATAAAGAGTGGTAAGAGTGGAAAGGGGAAGAGTGAGCAGTGAGGGGATTTATGGCTCGTGTTCCCGAAGGAACGCGACGCCCTTCTCTTTCCCCCATGATACGTCTCAAACGTATCTATAATTTATGATGTTCCATGCTTGTTTAATGACAATACCTACATGTTTTGTTCACACTTTATGTCATTATTATGCATTTCTGGAACTAACCTATTGACGAGATGCCGAGGTGCCAGTTCTGTTCTGCTGTTTTTGGTTTTAGAAATCCTAGTAAGGAAATATTCTCGGAATTGAATGAAATCGCCTTGGCATCTTAGAATTCCACGAAGCTTCCAGAACACCCGAGAGCCATCAGAGAGGGGGCCACAGGGGGCCCACACATGCAGGTGGCGCGGCGAGGGGCACAGGCCACGCCCCTATTGTGTGGGCACCCCGTGGCCCCTTCGACTCCGCCTCTTCGCCTATTTAAGGGTCACGGCCTAAAACTTCGATACGAATAAGCCACGATACGAGAAACCTTCCAGAGCCGCCGCCATCGCGAAGCCAAGATCTAGGGGACATGAATCTCTGTTCCGGCACGCCGCCGGACGGGGGGAGTACCGGGAGAGCATCTCCATTGACACCACGCCATCTTCATCAACGCTGTCTCCCATGAGGAGGAGTAGTTCTCCATCGAGGCTAAGGGCTGTCGCTATGTGGTTAATCTCTCTCCCTATGTACTTCAATACAATGATCTCATGAGCTGCCTTACATGATTGAGATTCATATGAGTTTGTATCACTATTCATCTGTGTGCTACTCTAGTGATGTTATTAAAGTACTCTATTCCTCCTCCATGATGTAATGGTGACAGTGTGTGCATCATGTAGTACTTGGCGTAGTTTATGATTATGATCTCTTGTAGATTATGAAGTTAACTATTACTATGATGGTATTGATGTGATCTATTCCTCCTTTCATAGTATGAAGGTGATAGTGTGCATGCTATGTTAGTACTTGGTATAGTTGTGTTGATCTATCATGCACTCTAAGGTTATTTAAATATGAATATCGAATGTTGTGGAGCTTGTTAACTCAGGCATTGAGGTGCTCTTGTAGCCCTACACAATTAGTGGTGTTCATCATCCAACAAGAGAGTGCGAGTGGTTTTATTATGTGATCAATGTTGAGAGTGTCCACTAGTGAAAGTACGATCCCTAGGCCTTGTTCCAAATACTGCAATCATCGCTTATTTATTGTTCTACTGCATCTTTACTTACTGCACGCCAGCAAGCACTTTCCTGGCGCCGTTACTACTCCTCATATTCATTCATACCACCTGTATTTCACTATCTCTTCGCGAACTAGTGCACCTATACATCGGAAAAAGTGTATTGGGTGTGTTGGGGACACAAGAGACTTCTTGTATTGTGGTTGCGGGGTTGCTTGAGAGGGATATCTTTGACCTCTTCCTCCACGAGTTCGATAAACCTTGGGTGATCCACTTAAGGGAAACTTGCTGTTTGATTCTACAAACCTCTCTGCTCTTGGAGGCCCAACTGTTTGTCTAAGAATAGAGCGGCGTAGACATCACTCAATGTCCAACTTTCCATGCTCAAAGGTACCATTTTTCTTTCTTAAATCTTGCCTCTATCAATCTACCGGTCTCTTTCTGTTAAACATTTCTTCTTCCGGATTACAGCTGAAAAGGAGCAGCTAGCCGTTGAGCACCGCAAGGCCCTGGACGCTCAGGAGAAAATCTCCGCTGAGCTGAAGGACCAGCTCATGGAGGCTGAACTCCGGCATTCGCGGGAGCTCAAGGAGGCCCAGGCTGCTGCTGAGGCCAAGTTGGATGAATCTCTGAAGGAGTTCACCAGCCAGCCAACGCTGCGAAGGTTGGAGGAGGAGTCCCAGTTGCTCAAGGAGGCGCGCGACCGGAACGCCGTGCTCACCTCGGATCAGGATGAATATGACCGGTTGGTCATTCAGGCCGATGCGCTGGCCTTCAGTAAGTCTTTTTTTTCTTTTCTTTTTGCTTATAAGCTTATACTTTCCGGCAGTATGTCCTTACACCGGTTCCTTTTTTACTTCCTTTTCTTTCCTCGCAGAGCTATTCCCGGACTACGCGCATGTTTGGCACGGGAAGGTGATAGGCGCGCAGGGCTGAAAATCTCTCGGCAACCGGATCGCCTGGGACGCCTAAGACCATCTTGATGCGGCGCGCCGGATCTCCCATATGCGAGTTGTGGACCGGCATATGGTTGGGCCCGGATAGGGCACCTGCAAATCTTCAGGGTGTTGTGGCCTAGGGGAAAGCGGTTCCGGCAAACTTCGCTCCTCTGCGATCGTGCGAAGACGCAGCGAGAGAAAAGGTTAAGTGAGTGGGAATGCTCCTTCGGCCCGTCTTTGGAAGGGCGATGCGAGCGCCCGCGTTGCACGCTCTTGAGTACGAACTGGACCTCGATGCCTTCACAGCTTGCGCGGGGCTCCTCTGACCACGAGATCCTCCCTTCGACCGCCAAGCGCCGGGACATGCGTCACCCAAGGTTGCCCACCCGCCGGCACGGCACCTTCATCCCTCCTCTGCCGGCGTCGAGACAAAGTCAACGGCGATGAGAAAGAGGCGCCCGGCGACGACGAGGATGAGATGCGGAGCGATGCCCCTCCCGGAGCAAGCTCCGGGAAGCTCCACAGAAGCTGGCCTCAACCTCCTTTATTGCTGATTATTCACTCCTTACATGTTTGTCATACACATTGGTCTAAAACAATGCTCATTAAACTCTACCCCGGTACGCCGGGGTGTTTGGTGTAAGCTAATACTTTGAAGTCCTTTTGGTTGTGCTACACTTTATTATGCCGGTATCTTATATGATATACCGGTAACTTATTAAGTTATGTTGTATACTAACTAGCAATTTTCCTTTGCGCAGTTTTGCTTTGATCTTGTACGGTGAAGATTCGGGTGTTGCGCCAATACGATGCACACTTGGTTCTTTTTCTTTGGCTCTGCCTACCTCTTTGGGTGTTTTGGCGTATGAGGCACAAAGTTCTTTTGCCAAGCAAGCACTTTCTTGAACTTAGAAATAACTCGAAATTTTCACAAAAACCGGTTTAGCCGGGGTTAGTTAATCTTTCCGGATTGTTCGTTCAACTTCTCTTTGCGTGTTTCACATGTTGATAACCCACAAGTATAGGGGATCGCAACAGTCTTCGAGGGAAGTAAAACCCAAATTTATTGATTCGACACAAGGGAGGTAAAGAATACTTATAAGCCTTAACAACTGAGTTATCAATTCAGCTGCACGGAAAAGCACTAGTAACGGGGTGATGTGACGAGTAATATGAGAAACGTGTGCATGATAACTAGCAGCGATACGAGTAACACCAGAGGCAATGGCACCATAAAATAATTGATACTACTTCCAATGACATGTAGAACGAGTATATGATGAGAGATGGACCCGGGGTTCCCAACTATCTACACTAGTGGTAACTCTCCAATAACAAGTGACAAGTGTTGGGTGAACAAATTGCAGTTGGGCAATTGATAGGATTGAAATAGCATTAAGACAGAACATCAAGATTATTAATCATGTAGGCATGTTTTCCATATATATTCATACGTGCTCGCAATGAGAAACTTGCATAACATCTTTTGTCCTACCAGTCGGTGGCAGCCGGGCCTCAAGGGAATCTACTGGCTATTAAGGTACTCCTTTTAATAGAGCACCGGAGCAAAGCATTAACACTTGGTGAAAACATGTGATCCTCATATCATAGCCTTCCCCTCCGGTTGTCCCAATTTCTGTCACTTTGGGACCTCGGGTTCCAGACAGCAATATGTGCAAACAACTTGTAGATACAATCTAAGCAATAAGTATAGAGCTTAAATCTAAGATCATGCCACTCGTGCACTAGTGACAAGCATTAAACACAACAAGTTTGCAGCAATAACTTCACAAACTTATAGATAGACTAATATAATGTAACAATCCATCGGATCCCAACAAACACAACACCGATTACATGAGATGAATCTCAATCATGTAAGGCAGCTCATGAGATCATTGTATTGAAGTACATGGAGAGATGAACCACATAGCTACCGGTACAGCCCTCAGCCTCGGGGGAGAACTTGATTCTTTTACCTCCTCTTCGGTATAGAGTGATACGTCTCCGACGTATCGATAATTTCTTATGTTCCATGCTTGTTTTATGTAAATACTTCATGTGCTACCTTTAAACAATTCAAAAGTTATCTCTTATTTGTGTCAATGTTTTATAGCTCATGAGGAAGTATGTGGTGTTTTATCTTTCGATCTTGTCATTTACTTCTGACAGACTTTCACAATGGACTAGTGGCTCATCCGCTTATCCAATAATTTTGCAAAAAGAGCTGGCAATGCCAACCCCAATTAATTAACTTCATTAATAATTCTCTTCACATGTTTGCTCTGATTCATCAGTAAGCAACTTAATTTTGCAAATAGACACTCCTCCATGGTATGAGAATGTTGGAAGGCACCCGAGGATTCGGTTAGCCATGGCTTGTGAAAGCAAAGGTTAGGAGGAGTGTCACCCATAAATAAATAAAAATTAAAGTACATGTGTAAACAAAAGAGAAGAGGGATGATCTACCTTGCTGGTAGAGATAACGTCCTTCATGGGAGCCGCTCTTTGAAAGTCTGTTTGGCAAGGGGGTTAGAGTGCCCACTACCATTCGTTGACAACAACAAACACCTCTCAAAACTTTACTTTTATGCTCTCTATATGATTTCAAAACTTGAAAAGCTCAAGCACATGATTTAATCCATGCTTCCCTCTGCGAAGGGCCTTTCTTCTACTTTATGTTGAGTCAGTTTACCTACTTCCTTCCATCTTAGAAGCAAACACTTGTGTCAACTGCGCATTGATTCTTACATACTTGCTTATTTGCATTCATGATACGTCTCCGACGTATCGATAATTTCTTATGTTCCATGCTTGTTTTATGGCAATACCTACATGTTTTGTTCACACTTTATATCGTTTTGATGCATTTTCCGGAACTAACCTATTGACGAGATGCCAAAGGGCCAGTTGCTGTTTTCTGCTGTTTTTGGTTTCAGAAAACCTAGTAAGGAAATATTCTCGGAATTGGACGAAATCAACGCCCAGCATCTTAGAATCCCACGAAGCTTCGGAACACCCAGAGAGCCACCGAGAGGAGGGCCACATGGGCCTTGCACACACATGTAGGCGGCGCGGCCCAGGCCCTGGCCGCGCCCCCCTACTATCGCCTCGTCGACCTTTCGACTCCGCCTCTTCGCCTATTTAAAGTCACGACTAAAACCGATACGAAAAAAGCCACATACGAGAAACCTTCCCGAGCCGCCGCCATCGCAGAGGCCAAGATGCGGGGGACAGAGTCTACGTTCGAAACGCGGCAAGGACGATACGGAAGGCATCTCCATCGACACCACCGCCATCTCCATCAACGGTATGTTGTCTCCCATGAGGAGGGAGTAGTTATCCATCGAGCTAAGGGCTGTGCCGGTAGCTATGTGGTTAATCTCTCTCCTATGTACTTCAATACAATGATCTCATGAGCTGCCTTACATGATTGAGATTCATATGAGTTTTGTGTCACTATTCATCTATGTGCTACTCTAGTGATGTTATTAAAGTACTCTATTCCTCCTCCATGATGTAATGGTGACGGTGTGTGCATCATGTAGTACTTGGCGTAGTTTATGATTATGATCTCTTGTAGATTATGAAGTTAACTATTACTATGATGGTATTAATGTGATCTATTCCTCCTTTCATAGTATGAAGGTGACAGTGTGCATGCTATGTTAGTACTTGGTATAGTTGTGTTGATCTCCTATCATGCACTCTAAGGTTATTTAAATCTGAACATATCAGCGAATATTGTGGAGCTTGTTAACTCCGGCATTGAGGTGCTCTTGTAGCCCTACACAATTAGTGGTGTTCATCATCCAACAAGAAGGTGTAGAGTGGTTTTATTATGTGATCAATGTTGAGAGTGTCCACTAGTGAAATGCGATCCTAGGCCTTGTTTTAAATACGCGATAAGCCAAACATTCTTTACATTACTTGCTGCATGTTTACTTACTACACGCCAACAAGCACTTTTCCGGCGCCGTTACTACTGCTCATATTCATTCATACCACCTGTATTTCACTATCTGTCGCCGAACTAGTGCACCTATACATACGACAAGTGTATTAGGTGTGTTGGGGACACAAGAGACTTCTTGTATTGTGGTTGCGGGGTTGCTTGAGAGGGATATCTTTGACCTCTTCCTCTCTGAGTTCGATAAACCTTGGGTGATCCACTTAAGGGAAACTTGCTCTTGTTCTACAAACCTCTGCTCTTGGAGGCCCGACACTTTCTACAAGAATAGAAGCGCGTGAACATCAAGCACTTTTTACGGGCGCCGTTGCCGGGGGAGCAGATCAAGACACTCCATCAAGCCCGTCAACCGCCATCAAACCTCCCACGTCAACTACGCGCCGATTGTAAACCGGCAAACACTTTTAAACGTTGCGTGATAAGGTAAGGAAGTATTCACATCCTCAGGCTACTAAGCTATTTCCTAGCATTGTTGCCGGTGTGTGAGTGCTCGAAGCTATTTCCTTTAGATCCTGCAATTGCATATTTTTGTTTCTTGTTTACACTAGTTAGGCATAATGGAAAACAACAAAAAAATTAGAGATCTTTATGAACTTTATATTGAGTTAGGACATGAGGTGTTTGAAGAGAAAATTAAAAAACCCATGGAACTTTATATGCATGATAATGGGAATGTTAGTAGTATGAATGCTTTGAACACCATTGTTGCTAATGCTATGGAAAATTCTAAGCTTGGGGAAGCTGGTTTGATGAGCATGATATTTTTAGTCCACAAGCATTGAGGAGAAAATTTACTTTGATGATACTTTGCCTCCTATTTATGATGATTATAATGATAGTAGTCTTTTGGTGCCGCCTATTATGGAGGATAAATTTGATTATGATTACAATATACCTCCTATATTTGATAGCTACTTTGTTGAATTTGCTCCCCCTACAATTAATAAGAATGACTATGCTTATGTTGGGAGTAGTAATTATTTTATGCATGAGACTCATGATAAGAATGCTTTATGTAATAGTTATATTGTTGAGTTTGCTCATGATGCTACTGAAAGTTATTATGAGAGAGGAAAATATGGTTGTAGAAATTTTCATATTACACTGAAACACCTCTCTATATGCTGAAATTTTGAAGCTACACTTGTTTTATCTTCCTATGCTTATCACTTTGCTCTTCATGAACTTGTTTACAAGATTCCTTTTCATAGGAGCATGTTAGGCTTAAATTTGTTTTGAATTTGCCTCTTGATGCTCTCTTTTACTTCAATGCATATTTCTTAGTGCATCATTAAGAATTGCTGAGCCCATCTTAATAGCTATAAAGAAAGCACTTCTTGGGAGATAACCCACGTGTTTTATTTTACTATAGTACTTTTGTTTTATATTTGTGTCTTGGAAGTTGTTACTACTGTAGCAACCTCTCCTTATCTTTATTTTATTGCATTGTTGTGCCAAGTAAAGTCTTTGATTGTTGGGGGGATGACCCCCGGTATGCCAAAGGCATGCCAAACCGGATGGTTTGAGCCCTCAAGATACCGGTTTAATATTGATACCGAAGGTCCAAATTGAGAGTTTGGCTAAGGAAAGCTAAGCCGGTATCCCCAAGAGGGTATACGAGCAGGATAAAGAAGACACGGATTACGGTAAGTAGAACGATGCCGACGGGGTCGGTCAAAGATTCTCCGAGCTAGAAGACAAGGATAGGCCAGCAAAGTAACTTTAAGCAAAGCCACGACGCGCCAAAAGCAGCCGCAGGACGTCAGCCTCCCTGATTAAAGATACCGGCGCCGCCATTTATGATTAAAGTGACTTTGTAAAAGTAGTTTGTCTAGTCAAAGATGCCATTAGATGCCATCAGATGCCATTAGATGCCATTAGGGTTTCTTGCCCTGTAAGCCACCTCTCCCCTATATAAGGAGAGGAGGTAGCCCCATTACGGGCACGATCTGAGGGACGACCTAGCACCTACGTTCCTGTAACCACAAACCTGTAATTTGCTAAGAGCAATAAAGAGAAAGATCTAGAGCGGAGTTCATCCTTGTGTTCTTCTTCTTGTTTCGCTACCTTTGGTCGTGTTCTTGAGGAAAGCATCCGGAAGTTCATCCAATCTTATCACAAACCCTCCCCCGAATCCTCTAGCGCACATTCGGCCCCAACTTAAGCCATCCCATGGCATCTGCTCGTTCACCACGACGACAGTTGGCGCCCACCGTGGGGCCAGCAGCTGCGCTTGCTGGAGTACATATCCGGGCGGGCCTCCTCACCGTCGACGGCGAGCGTGTCGTCACCGCGCTCGTCGACCGCGTCCTCGGCATGGACTACATCAACGACAACACCGCTGCGCTTCGCCGGCGGCGCGTACCCCAGAAGAAGCACACCGTCGGCGGGGAGCTTCGAACGTGCACTACGGCACCATCCCTGAGCGCCGAGTGCCTCTCGCCGGTGCGGTGGCTCCAGACCCCCAAGATCTCGTTTTCCCCGGCGGTCGCGCTGCAAGCAGCGTCGAGGTGCGCGGGTCATTGGCGCGGGCGGCCGCCGGCAAGGGCTGCGGCGACGGGCGCACGCGCGGCTGCGCGTCCACGCGCACGGCCAGACCGCCTACCGGCGCGACGGTGCGTTGCCGGTACCTGCGGTGCCACGAAACTCCATCGAGCGGCGATGAGGCGTCTCGTACGCCATCGCGCGAACATCGACCCGACGCGGCTCGGGCGGAGCTGGAGGCACAACGCCAGAAGCTGCTCGAGAACGGCAAGGACATTCCAGGAGCGACTGCGCGAGCTGAACCTAACCTACGTGAGTACAACGCTGCCCATGGTTTTGCTTCCGTTAGCGCTCATCCGGCTAGGCAACCGGAAAACAGGCTTAGAGCTCGCAATCTAGATCAGGATTTGCGTAAGAATCTTCTGGCAGGGTACCTGCATACGGCCAGCATCGTGAAACCGTACGGTAGCCCGGATAAAACCTTAAAAGCTGCTAGGGCTGCGGTGAGGCGTACGCGAATCGCTTCACACGATGACGCGTTGGCAAATTAACAGATCGTGTGAAGTTGCTTGACATGATTGGTGCAAAATGCTGAGCGGCGAGCTAAAATAAACAAGGCCCCCGTAGCGTCAAAGTCTACGCTGTTACGCTAGAATGCCCGTGCTCGATCCCATGGCGAGGCATCGTCCCCCCATCCAGACAAAAGAAAGGAAAAAGCGAATGCGCAGCAAATGACTGTGTACGACCCGGTCCCTTGCCGGAAAACAGCAAGCCGGTGCCGGAAAACAACAAGCCGGGCGGTGCGGGACTTGATAGAAAAAATCAAGAGGCAACAGGTGCCCATGCCGGAAACGGCTACGTCGCAAAAGATCATGCCAATAGACAAGGAAGTGGGCAAAATTTTCGCGCTGCAAAAGCAGTGTATGTGGAAGAGGAAATGCCTCCACCAAGGTACCGGCAGGCAAGAGCCGCGGCACCGGAAGAATATGATGAAGCTGACTCGACAAGACTCACCGCTTACCGGAACCCATTGGGAGAGCCGGTTAGGCGAAAGATGCCTACCAGATCGGGATGCGAGGCACCGTCTGGATAGGGTATATCTGTACGAAATAATTAGGCAGAGGGACCTCCGGGTCCAAAATGCTTTGGTCCAAGAATCATGAAAGAGGGACCGCCCGTTCGCAACTTCCAGTTGCCACGTGACACAAAAACATACGATGGCACCACTAAGCCGGAAGACTGGCTCGCGGATTATGTTACCGCAGTCTATGTCGCTGGTGGCGGAGGAACTGTAGCCGGAGGAGGAAACCGCCGTTGGGCTGTGAGAATCATACCGTCGTTCCTGGTGGGACCGGCAAGAATCTGGCTGAACAACTTGCCAGCCGGAAGCATAAACGGCTGGCTGGACTTCGAGGAAGCTTTTGTGAGCAACTTCAGTAGCACCTACCGGAGGCCAAACAGGCCGCAGCAGCTCGCTTTGTGCGTGCAACGCCCAAATGAAACAGACCGGGATTACCTGACCCGGTGGACACAAGGAACTCTTGTGAAGGGGTGATAGAGGCTCAAGCCATAGCAGTTCAGCGAGTGGGTGCGAGGATCTCAGTTGTGGCAAAAGCTACAGTGTAGCATGCCCACGACTTTGGCGGAAATGATACGTGTAGCCGATAGCTACGCCTTGGGAGACCCAATGCAGCCGGCAGTGCAAGTTGAGCCGGAGCAAGCAAACCCGCCTCAGCAATGCCAAGAACAATACCGGGATAACTGGCAAAACAAACGAAGGGAAGATTTTCCGGATCGAAGGTACGGTCCACAACAAGTAGCCGCGGTGCAGGAAAATTCCGGCGCCAGCGGAAGCCAAAGGCAAAAGACCGGATCGCAGCCATGGGCGGGTCCAAAGAAACAATGGGTTGAGAAAAGAAGCCCTGGCAAAATAATGAGGAAAGATACACCATGGAATCCGCAATGGATCAACCATGCCGGTGTGCCAAATACTGGAAGGCTGGCTAAGTACTTGATGCAAAAGGGAATGGTAAAAGATGCACAACCACCGCAAGACATGCCGCGGCAACAACAGTTACCACCACCGCCACCGCTTACCGGAGCAAACGCTCTACCGGTACAGCCTCAGCCGAACCGGCAGCAGCAAGTTCATCAGGTGGGAGAGTGCAATGGCCAACTACCTCCACCGGCACCTTTAGGCCGGAACGTTTACCAGGATCCGGACATGTGCTGTGTTGTGTTCGTCACTGAGCCAACAGACAGGCAAAGTGTGCACCGTCGCTCCATGGAGGTAAACGCGGTGATGCCAGCAGTCCCCAAGTACATGCTGTGGTCTGATCAAGAGATCAGCTGGTCGTTCAAGGATCACCCCAAGCTAATGCCTAACCCGGGTGGCTATGCTCTCGTGGTTGACCCAATCATGCACGGGCCAAATGCTCGAGTCAAATTCAGCAAGGTGCTGATAGACAATGGGAGTAGCATCAACATCATGTACCGGCACACTATGCGCACACTTGGGATAACTGAGAACATGCTGCAGCCGACGCACACGACTTTCCACGGAATCGTTCCGGGTTTGTCTTGCTCGCCCATGGGAAAAATTCGGGTGGATGTGTCGTTTGGCGGACGTGACAATTGTCGGGTGGGAAAACCTTGTTCGAGGTAGTGGACTGGGCCAGAGTCCTTACCATGTGCTTTGAGGAAGCGGCACTCGCAGCCTTTATGGCCTCAACTCACACAGCCTATCTCAAGATGAAGATGTCGGGACCTCGTGGACCCCTAACCGTGGTGGGAAACTACAAAGTCTCACTGGAAACCGCTTCCGCCGGATCAAATCTGGCCGAATCACTAGTGATTGCAGAGGAAAAGAAAAGGATGCAAACCGCTGTCGCGCTGGCTCAGTCCTCACAGTTGAGCTTAGCGGCGATGAGTGGAAGCTTGGGCACACCGGCATTCAAGCCAACCAATGAAACAAAAGACATCGTGCTGGACCCGGCTCACCCTGAGCGTACCGTTCGTATCGGTGCCGGCCTCAGTGACGCATAGGAAAGCGCGCTCGTCAGCTTCCTCCGTGAGAATCGGAATATCTTTGCCTGGTCTACTGACGACTTGGTAGGTGTTCCGAGGGAGCTGGCTGAGCACTGTCTGAACGTCCAGAAAGATGCCAAGCCGGTAAGGCAGCCGCTACGCCGGTTTGCTGAAGACAGAAGAAAGATCATTGGAGAAGAAGTGACAAAGTTGTTGGTTGCCGGTTTCATCGTGGAAGTGCTGCACACTGAGTGGCTAGCCAATCCGGTGATGGTCGAAAAGAAGAAAGAAGAAAAACTAGAAGCTAAAGCTCCAAAGGTGTGGCACATGTGCATCGACTACACCAACCTGAACAAGGCTTGCCCAAAAGATCCTTTCCCTCTGCCCCGGATCGATGATTGATTCCACCGCTGGTTGTGAATTGTTGTCTTTCCTGGATGCTTATTCCGGCTTCCCACCGTCCCTTGAAAAAGAGAGAAGACCAAATAAAGACTACGTTTATCACCCTTTTGGGGGCTTATTACTATATCACCATGCCTTTCGGTTTGCGCAACGGCGGTGCAATGTCTGTGTTGTATGCAAAGTGTTTGTATGTTCAAATCGTAAACGTGCGGTATACGTGGACGATGTCGTGATAAAAACTAAGAAAAAAGAAACCTTAATCGACGATCTCCGGCAAACGTTTGATAACCTAAGAAGGTTCCGAATGAAACTCAATCCGGCAAAATGCACCTTTGGTGTCCCAGCCGGCAAGTTGCTTGGCTTCCTCGTATCAAGCCGGGGCATAGAGGTTAATCCGGTAAAAATCCGGGCGATCGAAAGAATGACCATACCGCACGATCTAAAAGATGTGCAAAAGTTTACCGGGAGCTTGGCATCGCTAAGCCGGTTCATAAGCAGGTTGGGAGAAAAAGCTCGCCTCTACGCTTTGATGAAAAAATCCGATACGTTCGTCTGGACCCCTCAGGCAGACGCGGCGTTCAAGGAGCTAAAAAAGATGCTGGCTACTGCACCCATATTGGCTTCACCTTTGGAAAGGGAGCCCATGTTGTTATACATAGCAGCAACAAACCGGGTTGTGAGTGTTGTAGTTGTGGTTGAAAGAGAAGAGGAAGGAAAAACCGTGCAGCGACCGGTGTACTACCTGAGCGAGGTGCTCTCCCTCTCAAAACAAAATTACCCTCACTTCCAGAAAATGGCTTATGGCGTGTTCATGGCCGCCACAAAGCTTAAGCACTACTTCGAGGAGCACCCCATGAAGGTGGTAAGTGAGGCACCCATTTCCGATATCATGTGTAACAAGGATGCTAGCGGCAGGATTGCCAAGTGGGCAATTCAAATATCCCCATACGTATCGGAATACGAAAGGAGAGATGCCATAAAATCGCAAGCTTTGGCGGACTTCCTAGTTTTTTTTGAGAACACAGTACAACGTAGACGCTCACAAACACGCACGTACAAACACCCCTATGAACGCACGCACACCCTACCCCTATGAGCACCTCCGAGGGACTGAGCCGGCATATCTTGAGGTTGACGAAGTCACCACTAGCGCCTCGCTGTTGACGGGCACGTCACCTACCACTGAAAGCATAGCGCCGGTTAAATCCTGGAATAAATCCAGGTAAATGCAAACACCCATGTCAAGTCTAGGACTTGAACCTGGGTGGGCTGGTTCCACCACAAGGGACCTAACCACCAGAGCCAAGCTCTGTTTGGGCAGAAATGCAATACAAGCCGCCAGACCAAAAGATAGAATATTGGAAGATGCACTTTGACGGATCCAAGCTCAAGGAGGGCAGGTGCTGGTGTGGTACTTACCTCACCTAAGGAGATCATCTCCGGTATGTTTTGCAAATACACTTCAGAGCATCCAACAATGTGGTGATCTGACTACAGTTCATGGCCTTAGGGTCGCAAAGAAATCGGTGCACACGGATCCTTTGCTATGGAAATTCAGTCTGGTGGGTGCGGCGGTGTTCGGGAGATTGGGACGCAAAAAGATGCCAACATGGCTTCATACCGGTTTCACGTGCAAAAGATTGCCGGCTTCTTCGAGGCTCGAGTTTCTGCCATGTGCCACGGGCGAGAGAAATGGTCGCACATGCTTTGTCCAAAGCGGGCTCATCTGAGCAGAAATTCCACCCGGAATAGCCTTGGCACACTTAAAGAACCATCGATTGATTAAACCAAACCGGAATCGAATCAATTCGTGCAGATAAAAATATTGTACCCATGGATGTCGATGAAGTAAACCGGGGGCGCTCGGTAAACTCGGGGACTACTCGGTAAACTCGGGAGCTAACTGCGTCCATACCGGAAGAAGCAATGCTGGTGGATAGCATGGAAATAGACATACGGTGTTTTTGGTTGAGGAAAGCACCATCTTGAGTTAAACCTATTAGGAATTCTGATCAAGCACCTTGCCGGGCGACGAAAATGAATCGATACGAATTCAGAGAAGGTCCAAAGCTTACACCATCATCAACGGCGAAGTATACAAGAGAAGTGTTACCGGTGTCCTTCAAAGATGTGTGGAACCGGAAGAGGGAAAAGAAATGCTTGTAGAGATTAAATCAAGGGGAATGCGGACACCATGCTTCATCAGGCTGATTCGCAGTATTAGGCATGGGTTCTATTGGCTCACCGCTTTGGAGGATGCTGAGGATTTGGTACGAAAGTGCAACGGGTGCCAGAGGTATGCCAAGCAAAACCATACCCCAGCATCCGGTTTAAAAACAATACCGTTAACTTGGCCCTTTGCTGTTTGGTGCCTTAACATGGTTGGCCCATTCAAAACCGCTAGAAGCAGCTTTACCCACATCTTGGTCATGGTGGACAAGTTCACTAAATGGCTTGAGGTAAAACGTATCGCAAAATGTGATGGGCATACGGCAGTAAAATTCTTAAAAGATGTTATCTTGCGGTATGGATATCCGCATAGCATCATCACAGACAATGGCACAAACTTTGCTCAAGGTGAGTTCAAAAGATTTTGTGAAGATAACAATATCCGGTTGGATCTGTGTGCTCGGTCGCGCACCCACAAGGCAATGGCCAAGTAGAGAGAACAAACGCCTTGGTACTTTCCGGTATCAAGCCCAGGCTAATTGAACCACTTGAAAAGACACCGGGGTGTTGGCTCGATGAGCTACCATCAGTGTTGTGGAGCATAAGAACGACTCCAAACCGGTCTACCGGATACACTCCATTTTTCATGGTTTATGGGGCTGAAGCCGTGATTCCAACCGATATCATACATGACTCACCAAGAGTTCAACAATACACCGAAGAAGAGGTGAAAGAGGCAAGGGAAAATGATGTGGACTTGCTAGAAGAAGCAAGAGAACTAGCTTTGGCAAGAACAGCCATTTACCAACAAAACATGAGACGCGCTATCATAACCGAAAGGTTAACCCGAGAACATTTCGGGAAGGAGATCTGGTGCTACGCCTAGTGCAGCGCACTGAAGGCCATTGCAATCTCCATGGGAAGGACCTTTCATTGTGAGCAAGGCTCTGCCACAGTAGCGCCCTATTACTTGGTTGGCGGAAGCAAGAAAGGAAAGCGGACGGAGTCCGGAGAAGAGCCAAGCGCCCGTGGAATGTAGCTCTGCTGCGTCCCTTCTATGCATAAGTAGATGTGGTGTAAGAAGTTCCTTTTTGTATTTTCCTCATCTCAGAATAAAAGATGCCGGCACCCTCGATTGAATCTCGGGGACTTTTACCGAAATTGCATGTAATGTGTTTATTTTCGATTTCTACGGTTGATTGCGAGAACATTTTTTTCTTTTCCGGTTTAATGGCAGTGCCTAATACCGGAGTCTTGACTCTGTTGTTGTCAGAAACCGGCTTCATGGCAAGCAAGACAAACCGGTAGGAACTAAGCACGCGAACGACGAAAGAGAAGAGATGGGAACAAACAATCCAGGAAAGTTTAACTACTTTTGGTGTGCCGGTTTTGTAGAAAAAATTAAATTATTACTAAGTTCAAGAAAGTGCTTGCTTGGCAAAAGAACTTTGTGACTCATACGCCAAAAAACCCAGAGAGGTAGGCAGAGCCAAAGAAAAAGAACCAAGTGTGCATCGGATTGGATGCAGGAAACAATTCGGAATCTACAGTGCAGGATAAAAAGACAAGCGTAAGCAAAGTGCCAAGTTAGGAAAACCCAACTTAATAACACGTGGGAATACGGCACAAAATGTTGTAGCACAACCAAAAGCCAAAAATGCTAAGTTTTATATTACATCAAAAGACCCCGGCATACCGGGGCAGAATTTAACAGACATTGTTTTGAGTTGAGCAACAGGCAAACAACAGGCACTTAAACAGGAGGAGCGTCAAGGAGAGCACCACCAGGCGCTGGAGCTTTCGGAAGCGCGACATCTTCATCTTCCTCGTCCTCCTCGTCGCTGAGATAATCTTGGACACCTGGAGGAGGGGGGATGAAGGTGCGCATCGTGGTGTACTCGGCGATCCGGTAGGCTCGGTCCTCGCGCTTGGCGGTGAGAACCGGATCCAGGTCGGTGGGAGCTTCCTCGCGCACGCCGACAAGGGCATCCAAGTCCACCTCTGGATACCAAGAGCAAGCCACGCGCAGCGCCGCGTCAGCTCCGGCACGGGCAGCAGAGCACTGCCACTCGCGGATCCTCCTGCCGGCGCTCTTCAAGCGTTCGTTGGCGAGCAGGGGATCGACCGGCACCTCCTCCTCAGGCCATAGCACCTTGCACAGCTGAGTCGCCACCTCAGGGATATGATCCACTGAGCGCATATGGGAGACCCGCGCGTTCAAGGCTACCAGGTGGTCGTAGGCGTCCCAAGGCGCGTCCAAGTCCTTATAGGCTTGCGCAACCCGGCGATCCGCTACTTTCTTCTGAGCGTAGACCTGAGAATCCGGAAAGAGGTCTACAACACATAAAACAAAGATAAGTACATGCTACCGGAAAAGATAAGCTTACAAGCAAAACCGGCGAAGAAAAAGAGAACTTACGGAGGGCAAGCGAGTCGGTTTGCATGACCAAAAGGTCATACTCCTCCTGCTCTGCCTTTAGGCGCGCGGCTTCATCCTCGGCTGCTTTCCGCACCTTGGTTCCCTCCTCCAGCTCAGCACGAAGCACCACGTTGGAGTTGTTGGCGTCCTCTAGGGCCTCGTTCATCTTGGCTTCAGCGGCAGCTTGGGCGGCTTTCATCGCCTCGCTGTGCTTTAGCCCAACTTGAATAAGCTGATCCTTCAGCCCTTTGGAGTAGAGATCCTGGGCATCCAGAGCCTTGCGGTGGTCCTGGAGGAGCCGCTCCTTTTCAGCTAAAAACCGGAAAGAAAAAGTCAGCAAGAGTGCAGATGGTGACGCAGGAAAAAGGCAAGTTAGCCGGACAAGAATAACCGGTACCTTGGAGCGCCTTGACCTGCTTCTGGAGAGCCTCGATGGAAGCTTCCGGGATTGCTGTTAAACAAAGAAGTGGTAAGCATGGAGAAGGAGAACCTTCCGGTAAACGTTGCCGAAAAAGCAAAAATTACCTTGGCACTTGCTATGTGTGGCAAGATCACGGTGCTCCCCACAAATCTCGAAGAAGAAGTAGGGTGTCGGCCGTGCTCATTCCAAAAGAAAGATGTTAGAACAAGGAGCCGGTTTCTCTCCGGTTCCTTACCAAAGTTTCGCGCTAGAGCTGCGTTCTCAGCTTGGCTCAGGGTGAAACATGCAGTTTTGATTTCCTACCAAAGTTCCCGCGCTAAAGCTGTACTCTCAACCGAAACTCGGGAGTGGAGGTATGCGGTTTTGATTCCTACCAAGGGTTCCCAACGCCTAAGAGCTGCGTTCTCAACCCGAAACTCGGGGTGGGTATGCCGGTTTTTGAGTTACTTAAGTTTTGCGCTAAGAGCTGCGCTCTCAACACAAAACTCGGGGACGGGAGAATAGACAAGATCAGGAAAGAAGAAAACCGGCATCAAGAAAATTTACAAGAGAAGAGTTTGGTGAAACTTACCACCACGTTGTTGGTGGCATCGTGCCACGCGTTGTCGAGCTCCGCGCGCATGGCGCGTGCGAAGTGCTCCTCGGTGCAGAGGGCCGGCGGGGTCCCGGCGGCAAGAACTGTCCTTCCCGAACGCGTGTGGCCGGTGATATCCGCGGTGTTCCACTTCTCCGCGTAGGGAGAAGGTGCCCAGTCGCGGCCTTCGGCGTGTCGGCTTTATTATCCGGCAGGGACGCCCGGAAGGTTTCCTCCAACAGCGGCAATGTGCCGGCAGCGTGCGGTGTTCGGCTGCGAGGGATGGCGGAGGAGCTACCAGGCGTTGTGTCCTTCTCCTTGGTGGCCTTGGGGGCTTCAGGTGGTGGCATTGGCGCAGCCTCGGTTGGCTTGGCGCTGGGAGCTGCCGGCGGTGGCATGGATGTAGAGGGGGAGGATTCTGCCGTCCTTTTCTTCTTTTTCTTGGGGCGGGAGGAACCGGAGGTTCCGCCTGCCGAAGCTTGCGTCGCGCCGGTATTCTTTGGCGCCGGTGTCTTCTTTTTCATGAGGGAGGCTGGCTCCTCCTCATTGTGATGATGCAGGTGTAGGGGGCCACGCGCCCCGGCTGTTGGCGGCGCCCCCGAGGAGGAGGGCGGAGGGTGTTGCCGGCACCCCGGTGGTGCGGGCTTGAAGTGAGAGGAGGGAGTGAGGTCCTTGCGGTACCTTCGGAGCCCTCGGCCGGGGGCCTAGCTTGGCGCCGGGCTGAGCAAGAGAAAAAGAGAAAAGTTGGAAAAAGCAACCGGAAGAAAGTATGGAAAAAAGAAGCCGGAAGGAAAAAGATCGGTAAAAACAAGGCACAAAGAGAGGCAAAGGCTTACCCGGAGGCGGTCGGCATCTGTTTGCCCTTGTGGCGCCTCACACTCTTTCCCTGCGACAACTTCCGTCGGAAGCGTTTCTTGGGAGAGACTATCGCTCGGCGGCATCGATTCTGGGGCCTTCTTCTTCACGATTGGCGGAAGGCTTCTCCCTAAACTCGTCGCCGGCCTCGGCTCCACGGGCGCGATGTGCTCATGGACCTGCGGTGGCACACCTGTTGAGGCGTCTACGGAGGGAAAAACAGCAAAACATGAGATACGGGGAAAGAAGATCTACCTCATGCAACGGAGAGTTCATCGACGGGCCGGGGGCTTCCGACGAGGATTCTTGGGACGCGAAACTTGGGTTCGACCATCCAGAGTCGCGAGGAGAGTGTGAGAGTCGGGATCAACCCAGTCCAAGGGACGTTTCGGACGATGCCTCGTCGGTCCGATAGGATGGAAACGGTCCTTGGCACGAGAACAGATGAAAAGCAAATTAATCACAACGAAAAAGTTACCGGTACGAGAAACCCGGATTACGCAAACTCTTACTTCCTGAGTCGGAGGGTTGGTGGAGCTAAGAGGCCGGAGGCCCCACTCCCAATCAAATGGCATCGCAGTCTTGCAGATCTGCTTAGCCTTGCGGACTACATCCTTCTTGCTCAAAGGAAGGCCGGTAATCTTGGTGGGATCACCAGGGCCATACATCTCGCTCATCTTGTGCTGCCGGCGCTTGAGAGGAAGCACCCGACGCGAGATAAACGTGCGGACAATATCGTCGGAGCAGATGTTGGTCTCCTTCCTCAGCTTCTCCATGAAGCGTACAACCCGGTTCGTTTCGGAATCATTGGACCCGGGGAAGTACTTCCAGTTGGTTTGGCGGGGCGGCGCCGGGTCGTAAGCCGGTAAATCGATGAGATCCGCGGCGCCGTCATTCTTCACATAGAAGAAGGTCTCTTGCCATGCCCGGCATGACTCGAGACCGGTAAATTTAAAAAAGGGGCTCCCTTGACGGCAGCCGATAATGCAAGACCTGCATTGTACGGGGGGTTTGGGTTTAGGAATATCCTTGCCCTGAACGGAGTTAATCCAAAGAGCAAAGAAGCGAGCAAAGGTCTCGCGAGTGGGGCGGATGCCAATATAAGCCTCCATAAAGGTGGCATAACAAGAAAGATAGAAAATGGCGTTGCCAGGAAGATGATGAGGTTGGAGTTTGTAGAAGTCAAGAAATCGGCGGAAGAAAGGGGAAACGGGAAGGCCGAGGCCGCGCTCGAAGTGAGCAAGAAAAATGACGAACTCACCGGGATCGGGTATCGGTTCAATCTCGTCGCCAGGAAGCCGGCAGGAAACTCCTTCCGGTATCCTCCGAGACCGGTAAAGCCAGTCGATTTTATGTTGGGTGACGTCGGAGCCTTTCCAGGCTCCGCGTGTGATATGGGACAGATCGTGTCCAGAAGTCCGGTTGGAACTACCGGCCTCTTGATTCCTGCCGGTATCTATTTCCATCTCGGCAAGTTCTGCGCTAAGCCCGTCAGATGATGTGGTTTGCTCGCTACTGGAGGAGGACCCGGAAAGAATCTCCTCGCTAGACATTGGAATTTAACCGGAAAACCGTTTTCCCCGAATCTACCCTCGCGCGAAGATCTACGAGTAGGAAAAAAGGCAAAGAAAGAGAGGAAATAAATATGCTATCGACCCAAGATCTAGAGATGAAGAAAGAAGGGGTAAAAGCCAATCTAGCCTAACCTGAGGCGGCGGAGCGAGAGGGAGGAAGTTCGCGGTGCGACGAGGCTCGAGGTCGTGGCCCAGAGGAAGTCCCCGACAGCGAGCGAAGATGAAGTCGAGAGCACGGAACGCGGGTCGGCCGGCCGCCGCGGGGATCTCCGCGCGGCAGGGGCAGCAGAAGTTACGCGATGCGGTGGCGGAACTTCGCTGGGCGGCAGAGCTCCGGCGACGAACTGGAATGGCAAGGGCGCGAGGAGGCAGGAGCTTTGCGTGCGCGAAGAACTGGAGAAGTGCGAAGGAAAGAGAAGAAGGAGTAACTTCCCTATTTATAGAAGAGGGGCCTAGTGGGCTGGCAACTGCCGGGCCGCGGCGGTTCGCCTCGTGGGCTGCCACGTGGCATAGCAATACACGCGTGAAAAAGAGGAGGCCACAAGCTCGCCGCGAGGGTCAGAAGCAGCGGTCGGATCCCGTCTTATTTGTATTAAATGTCAGAGAGGCGCGGAGTCGAGAGTGACCCACGACCTTTGGCGTGGTCGGGTACGGTCTGCGCATGTCAGCGGGAGCATGTACCGAAAGTCTCGACCGCCGAGAAAGAGTTAATGTCTAAGATGCGGAGAATGGGATGCGGAAAACACTTTACGAAGAGAGAAAGAGAGACAAGTGCGGCAAAGATCTGAAACAGAGGCGACCTCGGAAAGATTGAACCGAATCTTAAAATATGAGAACCTGGCATGAGTGCAGCCAGGATGGGAATCCGCCAAACTATACCCGGCCCGGGAAACTAATGTTGGGGGGATGACCCCGGTATGCCAAAGGCATGCCAAACCGGATGGTTTGAGCCCTCAAGATACCGGTTTAATATTGATACCGAAGGTCAAATTGAGAAGTTTGTGAGAAAGCTAAGCCGGTATCCCCAAGAGGGTTCCGGAACCGGATAAAGAAGACACCGGATTACAGGTAGAGTAGAACGTGCGAGCGGGCAGTCGGGTCTCCCGAGCTAGAAGACGAGGATGAGCTCATAAAGTAGCTTTTAAGCGAGGGAAGCCACTGACGGACGCCGAAAGCAGCCGCAGGACGTCAGCCTCCCTGATTAAAGATACCGGCGCCGCCATTTATGATTAAAGTGACTTTGTAAAAGTAGTTTGTCTAGTCAAAGATGCCATTAGATGCCATCAGATGCCATTAGATGCCATTAGGGTTTCTTGCTCTGTAAGCCACCTCTCCCCTATATAAGGAGAGGAGGTAGCCCCATTACGGGCACGATCTGAGGGACGACCTAGCACCTACGTTCCTGTAACCACAAACCTGTAATTTGCTAAGAGCAATAAAGAGAAAGATCTAGAGCGGAGTTCATCCTTGTGTTCTTCTTCTTGTTTCGCTACCTTTGGTCGTGTTCTTGAGGAAAGCATCCCGGAAGTTCATCCAATCTTATCACAAACCCTCCCCGAATCCTCTAGCGCACATTCGGCCCCAACTTAAGCCATCCCATGACATCTGCTCGTTCACCACAACGACATTGATAGTAGAGTTGATACTAGATTTGGATTACTGCGCAGAAACAGTTTTCTTGCTGTCACGAAATTGAGTCGCTCATGCGTAGGTAACTCAGAAAAATAAGCCAATTTACGTGCGTGATCCTCGGATATGTATGCAGCTTTCATTCAATTTGAGCATTTTCATCGAAAGGATGGTGCCTCTAAAAATTCGTCCTACGGACTGTTCTGTTTTGACAGATTCTGCCTTTTATTTCACATTCTCTTTTGTTGTGTTGGATGGATTTCTTTGTTCCATTAACCTTCAGTAGCTTTGTGCAATGTCCGGAAGTGTTAAGAATGATTGTGTCACCTGTGAACATGTGAATTTTGATTGTGCACTAACCCTATAATGAGTTTGTTTCGAGTTTGGTGTGGAGGAAGTTTTCAAGGGTCAAGAGAGGAGGATGATACAATATGATCAAGGAGAATGAAAGGTCTAAGCTTGGGGATGCCCCCGTGGTTCATCCCTGCATATTTCAAGAAGACTCAAGCGTCTAAGCTTGGGGATGCCCAAGGCATCCCCTTCTTCATCGACAACATTATCAGGTCACTTCTCTTGAAACTATATTTTTATTCGGTCACATCTTATGTACTTTACTTGGAGCGTTGTGTGCTTTTATTTTGGTTTTGTTATTTTCATTCTCTGAATAAATGCTTGTGTGGGAGAGAGACACGCTCCACTGGTTCATATGAACACATGTGTTCTTAGCTTTTAATGTTCATGGCAAAGGTTGAAACTGCTTCGTTAATTGTTATATGGTTGGAATCAGGAAATGTTACATGTGGTAGTGGTATAATGAAACACTTGCATAATCTTTTAGATCATTGAGCTTTTATAACCTGATTCTTTGCAAACGTTTTGAGGTATTTAGATGGTAAAGCTTGCTGGATAAATAAGTTAAAATTAGTAGTGGATTGTTGTCTTTAAGCTTGTGCCGTACTACAAACTCTACTTAAATAGTTGAAGGTGTAGTTGGACTTAATAGCTTTCCATGTCTGAGAGTTCATCGTAATAACTAAGTTGTGCTGAAGGTCGAGGGAGCTAGCGGGGTACTTGTGCCGCCGTGAACGGCCCTCCTTGGAGTAAATTTTAATCATGCTCTTAATGTTGAACCTGCTAGTTGTTTGCAATAAGCTTGTGAGTTCTTTTTGACTAATGTTAAGCTACGGTTTTGGCACTTCCACCATCCAAATTTGCTAGCCTCTTCGGTGCTGTGCATTGCCTTTTGCTCACATTGAGAATTGTGCATACTTCAGTACATCCAAACCCGTGGGAGGACTTTCTCTTGTTCTCCTACACATAAGCCCATACATCTCCTCAAAACAGCCACCATACCTACCACAGCATTTTCATAGCTGTTCCGAGATATATTGCCATGCAACTTCCATTTTACATTACATGTTGTCATTTATCATTTATATATTGCTTTGCATGATTCTATACAGCTGATGTGTGGTTTACCCATGTTACGCTAGATCATTGCACATCTTGCTACACTGGAAGAGGCATACAGTTTTATACATCATGTTTCATTATGAGTTATTTGTACCAAAAGTGTGTTGTCATATTAGGATGTTGCCCCTAAAAGTGAAAAGAGCCTGGAGGCCATCAAAAGAAAAAAGAAAAGAAAAAAATAAAAGAAAAAGAAAAAAAAGAATAAAGAAAAAGGGGGCAACATTACTATCTTTTATCCACACTTGTGCTCATGTTTTAGCACATGCAGTATTCATAGTCATCATTTGTGCTCATGTTTAGCACCTATACTCCATATGAGAGAGTTTTCATGTTTTACTAGTATAACTATGTGGGAATTTTAACTATAGAACTTGGGTTGTATATTCCAGTGATGAGCTTCCTCAAAAGTTCTCTAGGTCTTCGTGAGCAACCAAGTTGGATGCACCCCACTAGTTCCATTGGAGAGCTTTCATACACATATAGCTCTATGTGCATCCGTTGCATGGCAATCACTACTCCTTGCATAGCTTCGATCATAAGACTTCCTCTTGTCTAATGGTCACTTATAGCTTTGTAAGACTTTCTTTCATTGGCCTTCCAAACCCCCATTAACGTTCTTCATGCCATAACATCCTGGTGCTAATACCAAATGCTTGCGCTCACCGGTTGAGTAGACTTCGAAATAGTTGATTCATGACGTTCATGTTTATGTTTACTTGATTGAATCCTTCTTATGTTGTGAAAATTTACTTGATGCTTGGAATGAAGGATAGAACTTCTACGCTGAATACTTAACACATCTTTAATGAACTTTGTACGGTTTCATGTCTTTGAAGCAATAGTTCATGAAAACTTCTAGCTTGTTTAACTCTTGCATTATCATCTCTTATATCAACTATAGACATTTGCTTTGAGTGATTTGATCTCAGTTCATATGCTTTACATCATTATTGGATCAAGATTATGTTGGTAGAATGTTGTTACAGTTACAACACGCGGGACGAGTAGGAACCTTGGGGATGCGATACGTCTCAGCGTATCGATAATTTCTTATGTTCCATGCTTGTTTTATGGCAATACCTACATGTTTTGTTCACACTTTATATCGTTTTGATGCATTTTCGGAACTAACCTATTGCCAGAGATCAAAGGCCAGTTGCTATTTTCTTTGTTTTTCGAAATCCTAGTAAGAAATATCGGATGGTGAAATCAACGCCCAACATCTTAGAATCCCACGAAGCTTCGAACACCGAGAGCCACGAGAGGAGGGCCCTGTGGGCCCACATGTATGGCGGCGCGGCGGGCCCCGGCCGCCCCCTCGTGTCATCGCCTCGTCGACCTTCCGACTCCGCCTCTTCGCCTATTTAAAGGTCCCTGACCTAAAACTTCGATACGAAAAAAGCCACGGTATGAGAAACCTTCCAGAGCTCCCGCCATCGCGAAGCCAAGATCTGAGGGACAGGAGTCTCTGTTCCGGCACGCCGCCGGGACGGAAGTGCCCCCGGAAGGCATCTCCATCGACACCACCGCCATCTCCATCAACGTGTTGTCTCCATGAGGAGGGAGTAGTTCTCCATCGAGGCTAAGGGTTGTAGGTAACTATGGTTAATCTCTCTCCTATGTACTTCAATACAATGATCTCATGAGCTGCCTTACATGATTGAGATTCATATGAGTTTTGTATCACTATTCATCTATGTGCTACTCTAGTGATGTTATTAAAGTACTCTATTCCTCCTCCATGATGTAATGGTGACGGTGTGTGCATCATGTAGTACTTGGCGTAGTTTATGATTATGATCTCTTGTAGATTATGAAGTTAACTATTACTATGATGGTATTAATGTGATCTATTCCTCCTTTCATAGTATGAAGGTGACAATGTGCATGCTATGTTAGTACTTGGTATAGTTGTGTTGATCTATCATGCACTCTAAGGTTATGTAAATCTGAATATCGAATATTGTGGAGCTTGTTAACTCCGGCATTGAGGTGCTCTTGTAGCCCTACACAATTAGTGGTGTTCATCATCCAACAAGAGAGTGTAGAGCGGTTTATTATGTGATCAATGTTGAGAGTGTCCACTAGTGAAAGTACGATCCCTAGGCCTTGTTTCCAAATACGCAATCATCGCTTATTTTTGTTACGCTGCATGTTTACCTACACGCCAACAAGCACTTTTCTGGCGCCGTTACTCTGCTCATATTCATTCATACCACCTGTATTTCACTATCTATTCGAACTAGTGCACCTATACATATGACAAGTGTATTAGGTGTGTTGGGGACACAAGAGACTTCTTGTATTGTGATTGCAGGTTGCTTGAGGGATATCTTTGACCTCTTCCTCCCCGAGTTCGATAAACCTTGGGTGATCCACTTAAGGGAAACTTGCTGCTGTTCTACAAACCTCTGCTCTTGGAGGCCCAACACTGTCTACAAGAATAGAAGCGAGCGTAGACATCATAGAGCTAAACCCTCGGTGAATCATGAATAATGTCGGTTGGAATCACGGCTTCCGCCCCATAAACCATGAAGAATGGAGTGTATCCGGTAGACCGGTTCGGTGTTGTTCTTATGCTCCACAGCACTGATGGTAGCTCATCAAGCCAGCACCCCGGTGTCTTTTCAAGTGGTTCAATCAACCTTGGTTTGATACCGAAAAGCACCAGAGCGTTGGTTCTTTCCACCTGGCCGTTGCCTTGCGGGTGTGCCACTGAACACAAGTCCAACCGGATATTGTTGTCCTCGCAGAATCGTTTAAACTCCCCCTGCAAAGTTTGTCCCATTGTCAGTGATGATGCTATGCGGGTACCCATACCACAAGATTACATCTTTCAAGAATTTCACCGCCGTATGCCCATCACACTTTGTGATAGGTTTCACTTCAAGCCACTTGGTGAACTTATCCACCATCACTAGAATGTGAGTCATGCTTCCCCTTGCGGTTTTGAATGGGCCAACCATGTCAAGGCACCAAAGAGCGAATGGCCAGGTTAACGGTATAGTTTTCAGACCGGATGCTGGGGTATGGTTTTGCTTGGCGTACCTCTAGCACCCGTTGCATTTTCGTACCAGATCCTCAACATCCTCCAGCGCATTGGGCCAGTAGAACCCATGCTGGAACACTTTTGCTACCAGCGCCCTCGATGAAGCGTGATGTCCACATTCTCCTTGGTGAATCTCCACAAGCATCTCTTTTCCCTCTTCCGGCTCCACACATCTTTGGAGGACACCGGTAACACTTCTTTTGTACACTTCACCGTTGATGATAGTATAGGCCTTGGACCTCCTTTGGATCCTTCTCGATTTAGTTTCGTCAATCGACAGAGTGCCGTTGATCAGGGTTCAACCCAAGTTGGTGTATTTCGAACTAGAAACACCGGTACGTCTATCTCCACACTATCCACCAACATAGTTTCTTCCGGCTTCGACCCCGCAGTCCCCGGGTTTCCTTCATCAATGTCCATTGGCACAACGTGTGACTCCGGTACGAAGATGGACTCCGACTCTGGACTTGGTTTGATCGATGGCGCCCTTAGGTGAGCCAAAGCTATTCCGGGAGGGATTTCTTGCATGGAGGAGCCCAATTTAGAGAGCGTATCCGCGGCTTCATTTTCCGCCCGCGGCACATGGTGAAACTCACATCCTTCGAAGAACCCGGCAATCTTTTGCACATGAAACCGGTATGAGGCCATGTTGGCATCTTTTGCACCCCAATCTAGAACATTCTTTACCACAGATCCAAGTCACCGTAGCAAATGATCCAGGTGCTATTTCTTTTGCGACCTTGAGCCGTGGATCGAGCCTCATACTCAGCGACGTTGTTCGACGCCCTGAAGTGTACTTGCAGAACATACCAGAGGTGATATCCCTTAGGTGAGGTGAGAACTACACCAGCACCTAGACCCTCTTTGAGCTTGGATCCGTCAAAGTGCATCTTCCAGTACTCTATTTTTTGTTGGCGGTTTGTATTGCAGCCCAATCGACGTAGAAAATCAGCCAAGGCTTGCGATTTTATGGCATCTCTTCTCTCGTATACCGGTACGTACGGCGATAGCTGAATTGCCCATTTGGCAATCCTGTCGCTAGCATCCTTGTTGCACATGATATCTGAAATGGGTGCCTCACTCACCACCTTCATGGGGTGCTCCTCAAAGTAGTGCTTTAGCTTGTGGCGCCATGTACACGCCGTAGGTCATTTTTGGAAGTGAGGGTAGTTTTGCTTTGAGAGGGAGAGCACCTCGCTGTAGTATACCTGCCTCTGCACGGTTTTTCCTTCCTCTTCTCTTTCTACCACGACCACAACACTTACGACCCGGTTTGTTGCTGCTATATACAACAACATCGGTTCCCTTTCCAGAGGCGAAGTCAACACCGGTGCAGTGGCTAGCATCGTTTTTAACTCTTTAAATGTCGCGTCTGCCTAAGGGGTCCAGACGAAGGTATCGGATTTTTTCATTAGAGCATAGAGTGGCAGAGCCTTTTCTCCCAACCTGCTTATGAACCGGCTTAGCAATGCCAAGCTTCCGGTAAACTTTTGCACGTCTTTGAGATCTTGCGGTATAGTCATTCTTTCGATGGCCCGGATTTTCAGCGGGTTGACCTCTATACCGCGGCTTGATACGAGGAAACCAAGCAGTTTGGGGGACCCGAAAGTGCATTTTGCCGGATTGAGTTTCATCCGGAACCTTCTTAGATTGTCAAATGTTTGTCTCAGATCATCGATCAAGGTCACTTTTACCTTAGTTTTTATCACTACATCGTCCACATATACTTGCACATTCTTTCCAATCTGATCAAACAAGCACTTTTGCATACATCGCTGGTACGTTGCACCAGCGTTGCGCAAACCGAAAGGCATAGTGATATAGCAATAAGCCCCGGCGGGTAATGAAAGCAATTTATTTGATCTTTCTTTTTCGGGGAATGCGGGTGGCCGATAAGCATCCAGAAAAGACAACAGTCACAACCGCGGTGGAATCGATCACTTGATCAATCCGGGGTAGAGGGAAGTCTTTCGGGCAAGCCTTGTTCAGGTTGGTGTAGTCGATGCACATGCACCACAACTTTGGAGCTTTGGGATCTTCCTCTTTTTTCTTCTCGACCAGCACCGGATTGGCTAGCCACTCGGTATGTAGTATCTCTACGATGAAACCGGCAACCAGTAACTTTGTCACTTCTTCTCCAATGATCTTCCTCCTGTCTTCAGCGAACCGGCGTAACGGCTGTCTTACCGGCCTTGCATCCTTCCGGACATTTAGAGAGTGCTCGGCCAACTCCCCCGGAACACCTACCAAGTCATTAGTAGACCAGGCAAAGATATTCTGATTTTCACGGAGGAAGTTGACGAGCGCGCTTTCCTATGCCTCACCCAGGCCGGCACCGATACAAACGGTACGCTCAGGGTATGCCGGATCTAGCACGATGTCCTTTGTCTCCTTGGTTGGCTTGAATGACGGTGTGCCCAAGTTGCCACTCATTGCCGCTAAGCTCAACTGTGAGGACTGAGCCAGCGCAACTGCAGTTTGTATCCTTCTTTTTTCCTCTACTATCACCAGCGATTCTGCCAGGTTTGATCCGGCGGAAGCGGTTTCCAGTGAGATCTTATAGTTTCCCACCACAGTCAAGGGTCCACGAGGTGCCGGCATCTTCATTTTGAGATACGCTGTATGAGTTGAGGCCATGAACGCTACCAATGCCGGTCACCCCATCAGTGCATGGTAAGGACTGTCCAGGTCCACCACCTCGAACAGAAGGTTTTCGACCCGACAATTATCTCGTCCTCCAAACGATACATCCACCCGGACTTTTCCCATGGGTGAACAGGATAGACCTGGAACGATTCCATGGAAAGTTGTGTGAGTTGGCTGTAGCATATTCTCTGTTATCCCCAGCGTATGCATGGTGTGCCGGTACATAATGTTTATGCTGCTCCCATTGTCTATCAGCACCTTGCTGAACCTGACTCGAGTCGTTGGCCCATGCATGATCGGGTCCACGACAAGAGCGTAGCCACCCGGATTTGGCATTATCTTTGGGTGTTGATCCTTGAACGACCAGGTAATCTCCTGATCTGACCACAACATGTATTTTGGAATTGCCGGCATCACCGTGTTCACTTCCATGGAACGGCGATGCACGCTTTGCCTGTCTGTTGGCTCAGTAACGAACACAACACAGCAGAGGTGCGGATCCTTGTAAACGTTCCGGCCCAAAGGTGCCGGTGGTGGTGGTTGGTCATTGCCATCTTACACCTGATAAACTTGTTGTTGTTGTTGCCTGTTCGGCTGAGGTTGTACCGGTAGAGCATTTGCTCCGGTAAGCGGTGGTGGTGGCAGTAACCTTCCGGTACATGGGTCCCTTGCGTCTTTCATCATGCCCCTTTCTATTAACCTCTTGGTCCAAGTACAATCTTTTGTCAAATGGTTCGCCGGCCTCGCCGGATTTGGCGTGTGCCAGCGACATGGCTGGTCCATAGCGGATTCCATGGTGTATCTCTCATCATTTTGCCACGGTTTCTTTTCAACCCACTGTTTCTTAGGACCCGCCCATGGCTGCGATCCGGTTTTTGCCTCAGCTTCCGCTGGCGCCGGAATTATCCTGCACCTCGGCCACTTGCTGCGGACCATACCTCCGATCTGGAAAATCTTCTCTTCTTTTGTTGTGCCGGTTGTCCCGTGTAATGTCCCAGGTTTAGAGGCGATCGAGGGGTAGATTTTAGAAAGGGATGTGCATTGCATTGTAATTTACGGGGAAATTTCGCGCTTTTAAACAAAAACTGCATCGAAGGGGAACAGGTTTCTCTCTCGACACCTTAGGGTTAGGGTTTCGAGAGTGCGATAAACTTGTTCTTACTTAACTAGATTAGGGTTTTGAGAAGAGAGAAGAGTTATTGCATTGAAATCTTAAGTTGCATGATTGAATTCTAAGTTAAGTTGTATGATTGAATTCAAACCAAATTTGAATTTGAATTTCAAACTCGAACATTAAATAATACACTATATTTCAATTATGAGGAAATTCATTAAGTAATAACAAATAATGAACCTTATGATTAATGCAAACTCTAGAAATAATTCAATAGAGAAAACTTTGAGCTTTATTGACATACACACATAATACATTGTCATTTACAATATCCATAATTAGAAAATGGAATTATACAACACATTACAAAAATTGGACAAAAATAGAAAAAGAAAAGAAAAAGGAAAATTACAATTCAATTAAATATCCTAAACTACATTGTTGATCATCATGTAAATCTTGCTCAAGAAGATCTTGATCTTCTCTTGATCATCTTCTTGATTCCCTGCACACAAACACAAAGAAAATAAAACAAGTGTTATGCCAAGTGGCATAGCCACTTGGCAGGTCAGAAAGAAAGGAAATTGAGCAGATATGATCAAATCAGCCGAAGCTGATCTTTCCACAGCACAAGTCCCAAGCTGGATTCACATACACACAACCAGGCAGCACACAATGCTAGTGTGCATGCTCAACAGCACACCAGGGTTGCTGCATGCTCTCCACACACATAGTGACCAGGGGAGGAGTACAGCATGGCTGTCGACCATAAAGGAAAGGGAGAGGGCAAGTATAAAGGGTTTTCTGAAGCAAACCCTAACCATTGCATCGACAGCAGCCTCACAGGGTAAGTCACAAGAACACAAGAACACAAGAACAGCTTGAACAACCACTGCTGTTCAACACATCTTCACCACCACAGAAAATAATCAAGTAGCATCAAGCTCACAAGGAGGAGCAGGGCAAGCCAAGCAAAGGATCATCACAGAAGCAAAACCTCTACACCAACAATATTTCTAGGAGCTGAGTGAGGTATACATCAAAGCAACCTGAGCAAGCACTGTCTTGCTCATAAATAAGCATATGCATCAATCACACACAAGCAAAAGGGTGTGAGTACCCTGTTTGTGTCATCATCTGGCTACTAAGCCATATGGTGCAAGCAAAGGTAGTAAAGGCCACAAGGAAATCATCTTATGGGAACACAGCTATGAAAATTAATGCATAACTGAAGAAATCCAGCAAGAGATGAAGACACAGCTAGCCTAATTACTCACTTAGCACCTATAGCTAGCTAGGCCATCAGACATAGACAAATCAGTGTCTATTTGATTTCAACATCAAAAGCTACTGGCAATCCAACAAAAGGATCACCCAGAAAGCATTTAGTGAGCCACAGCAAGCCAACAAGAGGGGAGCTACCCTAGGGCAGCATATGATTACTGCTAGGGTCACCTCAACCACTAAAACAGCCAAACCACCAAGCCAATCACTTGTATCATCACCCAGATTGGGTTCAAAGTGGAGCTAGGGTTCCCAACCACTGTTGGTATCCCTCCAGCTCAATCAAGCTATTTAATAGAGTCATCACTGCAAGCAGTTCATCTCATTTATCTAATAAACAAGGACAAGCTATACAGATAAATGAAATTCATAAATCTCCAGTAACTGGAACACTTACACATGATCCAATTGATCACTACAAGCAACAGCAATTGCTTGAGCCAACCACAGCACACACCAGCACAAGGCATGGTGATGCACAGTCACCAGTTTTGCTTTCACAAACAACAGCAACCACCAGTACTTGGTGAGGAGCTGGATCCACAAGCAACAGCAGCATTTGAAATGAATCCATACAAATTTATAAGCCAACAGGAAGCCCTGATGATCACAGGATCATCCAAAGCCACAAATTAACCAACCATTGTATCACAGATAATCAAATACATGAAATATAATTGTAACCAGTAGCACACCAACAAGATGTGGAGTTATTTAGCCAATACACAAGCTAAACTGAGCTTTACAGTGAAGAAAAGCCCAAGAGCACTACACAGATAGCACTGGTTCTTGCAAATTTGCAAGGATCACACACATCAATCAAGCCAGGGCAAGTAATTGAATACACTTGATGATCTAGATGAAATAGCATCAAGAACAGAGGAGGGAAGCTGCACACAGCAAGTAACATAAGCTTGGCATGATCCTGGCAGCAGCAGCCAAGCATCATCAGATACAGCAGCAGCTCAGGAACAGGCAAGCAAGGCAGCAGCAGCACAGCATGAGCACGGCTGGCCCTCCACGAGGAGGAGAAGCTATGGCAGAGCTACTGGAGGAGGAAGAAGAACAAGCAGACGAGAGAGAAGAAGAGGTGGCGAACGTACCAGGGTCGAGCAGGCAGACCACCATGGCGGCCACGGCGGCACACGCCAGGGCGCGGCGGCGCCAGGCCAAGCCAGGCCATGGCGGCACCACAGCACCAACCCACACGGCGGCGAAGCCGGGCGGCGTCCAAGCACCAGGAGCACCAGGAACGGCGGGATCGAGCAGATCCCGAAACCCTAGCACCAGAGGGGGGTCGAGGACGAGAGCAGCAGGTCACCCACGTCAAATCGACGCGGATAGGATTGACCGCCATCGTGGGGCGCGTCGATTGCGCACCATGGCGGAGGCTAGTCCGGCGGAGCTCGCCGGAGACGAGCCGCGACGGCGGAGGCGACGCGGGTCGCCAGAGCAGGTTAGGGTTAGGGTTCGATCGCGCGTGAGGAGAAGAGAGAGGAGTGGGGCTGGTCGAGCCGGACCGGGCCGGTCGGTTCGACCTAACCCACTGGGTTGCACCGACAGGTGGGCCCAGGGGTGTTTTTGTCTTTTCACAAACAAATAAAAATGCTGAAACTTTGAAATTACATAAGAAATGTTTAAAGGCTCTAAAAAAATACTTAAAAATATGAAAATTGATCAGCATAAAATTCTCTACCTAAATAAAATATCAAAGAGAATTATTAAAGACAAATGTGAATAAGTCTTAATTTGGTGATTTAAATAATCATAAAATCACACATGTTATTTTCAATAATGAAAATAAGTCCATTAATGCATTTGGACTTCAAAAACACCTTGACAACATTTCAAGGTTGTATTTTACTTTAAATAGAGTATCTCCAAATTCATTCTTAGTATCAACCTCTTACATGAAATAATAACGACATCGGAAGGGGGAACAAACCCTAAAACTGGAATCATGCATAATTGCTTCTTTAACCATTGCCCTTATCGGACAATGATGCTATTTTTCAGAAACAGAGGACAAGGGTTAGTCCACACCATCCAACCGCAAAACTTGCAGTGTTCAGGCAAGTTCATCACTTGCTCATGTCATTTGAGTATCTATCAAATTACTTGCAAAGTACTATGGTTATCACTATTGCATAAAAACCAAAACCACTATTTTCATAACTATGAATATGACTATGTGGTTGGCAATGGAACCATGGATTGTGTTGATATGGTGGAGGTTCCATTAAGGGTTTATATCCTTCTAGGATTAAACAACAAATATCGTCCAGTGATTCTTGTGCAGTAATACCCGTGTTAACCATAAGATCGAGGTGGGTTGGAGTAGTCAAAGCGTTTCCACCTCTGGATTTCATCCAACGGATCGCTTTACGAAGTGGTACCTTGTAATCCAGAGGGCAAGGCTGGTGAGGCTGGGGGAGTCCTAAGTCCCCACGACATTGTCCGTAGTACACTTGTCGCGAAGGAGCAGCGGTGAGGGCAGGGAGTCCTAAGTCCCCACGGTATTGCGATCTATGATGGGTGCAGCTACCGGCGTAGGAGTGTATGGTAGAGCCCAGCATTGTCGTCGTGGTCGGGGTCCACCCTGAAATCTACGGGAATAATGGGACCGGCGTGGACCCAGGGTTGGGGCAGCATGCAACAAAGGGTGGGTGTTCGAGGTAGCGGAGGAACATGATTGGCTAGACCTTATACCGGGCCTCACACCTAAGGAAGTGTGGACGGGAAAGAAGCTGCCCGGTTGGCAACAAGGTTAAGATCTCTTATGGGTAAAGCAACACACCTCTGCAGTGTAAAGAACCGTGACTTTGTCACTCCACATTCGGGATATGGAGGCTGACAATGCCGGAAAGGAACTCCATGAAGTTCTAGTAAACCGGTGAAGGCTGACGGACATAGTTCTTTGAAATAAAAGCAATCTCTTGAAGAAATGTTTATCAAAACTTGCATTGGTATTAGACTTTATGGTCTAATATCGTAGCTAGTGCATTAAACACCTCTTATCTATAATGAACTTGTTGAGTACGCTCGTACTCATCCCACTCTTAAATCCCTTGCTTAGATTGTCTGAATCATCTGGAGGAGGACTACGACAGCCCTGAAGGAGCCGAGATCATCGGCTATGAAGAACCAGACCTCTCCCGGAGGTGTTGAAGGCGTAGACTACCTTATAGTCTACGGAGCCGGGGGGAGGCTTCCGGAGGAGATCAAGCCTAGAAGCATCGAGTAGTAGTAGTAACCGAGCAGTGCGAACTCTTAGTATTTAGCTGCTCGAGATAATAAATGTACAACTTAGTAAGACTCTTGTATTATAAGTTAAGTTGGGTTCGCCTCGAACCCAGGAGTAACCCTCTTAGGACTCAAGAGGAGCTCCGAGACGATATGTATATTATGCTTGTAATAATAAATGAATGAGTTATGGACCTGCTATGTTCTGTTGTACTACTCTGAGGGATGTAACATTTGCGGATTGGTACTTCGTGAATGTTATATCAACGACTGGCATACTACAACATGCAGTGGTATGCAGAGTCACCACAGTTGGTATCAGAGCAAAAGCTTTGACCTTAGGTTGGAACCTAGTAAATGGGACGAAACGTTAGGAGTCAAATAGGATTAGTAAAGAATTCTCTAAAAATATGGTGTATATTCACTTGAGAATAAAATAATCATATCTTTTAGTGCGATAATTCTTTATTATCTCTATTATGATGCATTATTACTAATCTTATATATTCTTTCTATTCTACAGCCAACAATGGCAAGTTCACGTCCTGGACGAAACGTGAAGGTGTTGGATTCCACACTGAGTGAATATGAAGGAGGACTCGCAGATATACTTCGTGCCATGTTACTTGAATTTGGGTGTGATCCCCAGATCCAAGTAAAGAAATACTGGTTCTACGACGGACCAGTGTTGGCCAAGTGTAGGGTGGGACTTAGACTTCCTGAATCCCTAGGGTTGAGCATAGTTATGCCAGCAGGGGAAGCCAGAACTATCCAAACAGCCTACCACATTGCAGTTATGAGAGCCATTACTGATATCAGGGAACATAAGACAAAAGAGCTTATTGGTTCCGAGTTTAGCCACATTCCACACTTAGAGGAGGAAGATGACCCTATGCTTAATCACTTCAAGTATGCAAAACGCAAACCAGCAGAAGCCGCAAAGTACATGGACAATAGCCGCAACCTTACTGTCATTGTTCTTTCAGTTGAACCGACATCTGTCGGGAGCAATTGATACAATGTTAGAAGAGTTCACTAAGCCCAATGAGGAGGCGAAAGGGAAGGAACCAGTGGTGGATGAGGTACACACACCAGTTTATTCAGCTGGTGATTACATTAGTATTGATCATCCCGAACAACAAACCACACCCATTACACCTAGGTACTATCCTAGTAGCTCCTATAAGGGATATGAGGGTGGAGAGGAATCTGGGAACCATCAGCGTTCCGAGACTCCTATAGAGAACTCAACAGGTTGGCGTTGGGGGTCAGACACGAAAACCTATGGCAATCCAGCCAGAGGTAACTCTGAGATCGAGGAGGACGCCACAACCCAGTTCCAGAACAATCAGTATAATAGAGGAGATAATGAGGAGTATCCTATACTGATTGAGTCGGATACTGATGGCGGGAATACCTATGGTGGAGTCATCGGGGAGTACACCCGATGGGTGGATTACGATGCCCTGAATAATCAGTTTATGACCACAAATTTTTCTCTGGGATCATCTTCGGATTCCGATTACCAGCCAACGGGAAGACCCTATGTTCCAGAATCCGTCAGGAGGACTACGCGTTCGACCGGATGGAAGCCTGGAATGTACCGGGAGTGAAGCACGCATAGAGACCACCAAGGGAGGCGAGACTACGATATACAAGTACCACGTGTATCGTAGTGTGTAATATTTGTAGAAATTTGTATATATACTTTAATAAGTGAGTTTGCATACTCACATCAACTTGAGTATTGTAATAAGACCACTTAAGTATGTAAATACATGGTATATGTTTTGTATGATTCGAATTTGCTTCTTGATTTCCATTGCGTGACTAGTTCCGTGCACAAAGTTGAGCTCAGAAAACTTGCGCATGGAGTAATTATGAGTATCATCTTGTGTTGCAGAACTAGGGAGACATGTCGGGAACGTCGGGTGAGGAGAGTGAAGAACAGCGCATGGAGCGCGAGGCGAAACAGAAGGAAGAGGCTGACGAAGCAGCCAGGAATCAGTTTCCATCACCACCACCTATGACGCAGCAGAACTTTGTCCAGTATATGCAGATGATGGAAGAAAGACAACGTGTAACGTTGGAGCAGCAGAATAAATTCTTCCAAGAGTTGCTGCAACAGAATAGGGCAGAGAGGCCTGAGAACCAATGAGTCACCTTGTCAGACTTCCAGAACACCAAACTATATCTTTCGCATACGCGCCCGAGCCAATGGACGCGGAGGATTGGCTTATGGACACGGCGAAAGCTCAATCATGGCACGACCTGGAGAAGGACCGTTATGCTACACACTTGTTGTGTGGACCAGCAGCATCATGGTGGGATAACATCGTGCGGTGACCCAGCATACCACTGCATGTTGTAGTATACAAGTCGTTGATATGATCTATGTGAAGGGACTTCTTCACAATTTGCCATATCCCTCAGAGTGGTACAAGAAACATTGCAGGTCATAACACTCCATACTTTATTACAAACATTGTCTTAACAAGTTGGTATTCTCACAGTCCTATGAGACACCCTAAGATACTACTTAAGTACGATTACAACTCATAACAACTATAAGAGAGCTCAACAACTTATTTATAAGTTCTACGTTGCTCGGCTCTATGATACTAAGGTTTATCCCTACTCCTCCGCCTCCGTGACATCTGGCCCGTAGACTATCCCATAGTCTACTCCTTCCACTCCGCCGGTAAGATCAGGTTCCTCGTAGACCAGCTCGTAACTTCCTTCAGGTGTTCCATCGTTGATGGCCTCCACTTCAGGATCACAGTCTAGCAAGGGTGTCGAAAGAAAGTGAGTACAGAGGTACTCAGCAAGTTCTAAAAGAGTAAAAAGGTGTTTGATGCACTAGCTACGACCATTGATCAGGAAATCGCAGGTCAATGCATGTTTTGAAATCATTTCTTCAAAAGGTTGCTTTTATTATGAAAACTATGCCCGTCAGTCTTCACAGGTTGACTAGAACTTGGTGAGTTCCTTTCCTGCCGCGTTCGCAGTCCTTCCGGAACAAGGAGTGACAGCCACAATTTGATACACTCTGCAGAGGTGCGTTACTTTTCCCACAAGAGATCTCACCCTTTTTGCCATCCGCAAGGACTTGCCCCCGTTCACACTTCCTTTGGTGTGAGGCCAGGTATAAAGATCCAAGCCCACACCGCCTTCTCCGCGACTGCAAACCCACCCTTTTGTCCAACCGTACACCTCCAGTAGACTTCCCCCGATAATACGGCTTTACTCATGGTGTACTCCTGGACAATCCTTCATAGATCGTAGAGCCATCATCACTAATGGATGGGGATTTAAAAGGCTATCCCAACCTACGGCAGTGCCTCCAACACCCCGCCGCAGCTCTACCAATCCGTTGGCATGCAGAAGGGAAAAGATACATTGGCTTCCCAGAGCCATTATAGATCTCATGGTCAACGCGATTTGTACGGCGCTAGAATCACTGGACGGCATTGGTAATTAATCCTAGGGTGATATAACCCATGCAATGGAACCTCCACCATATCAACACATACCATGGTTCCATCGCCAACCACATAGTCATATTCATAATTGGAAAAGTAATATTTCATTTGTAATGCAGGAATGATAAGTATATAGCTTTGCGGTAAAATGATAGAAAATACTCAAGTTGACATGAGCAAGGGTGAACTTGCCTGTGGACTGCGAGATAGTGCAGTTCAATGCGTTGATGGAACCTGGACCTCGGGTTCTGTAAGAAGCATCATTGTCCGGTAAGGACAATGTTATAAAATCCAAATAATGCAATCATGGATGTATTATTTTATGTTGAATCCCTTTACCCCGAATGATTTATTAAATTTAGGGTTGATACGTTAATTTATCACAATTGATTTAAAAGTATTAATCCTTGTAATTACACAAAGTACAACAATTCAAAGTAAAACTATTTACTTGTTGATTCCCTTAATCATTCCAAAAATAATTGAAAATCATAGAGTTACCTCTATAGTTTTTGGAATAAAAAGGAATATAGTATTTTTCTTGGAAAAATACCCTTTTCAATAGAAATGACTTGGAATTTTAGAATTTCATTTTGAAATGTTTGAAAATAAGTATTTAAACTTATTTAAGATTTTTCCTTGAATTATGAATACAAGGAAATAATAGTTTTAAAATTCCAAGTTATTATTATTTAAATTCTGAAAATTCATAATTTTGAATTTGTTTCATAAATTCCATTTCATATTTTATTCTTGTTAAGATTTATTTTTCATTCACTAATCCAATTTTTAATGGATTTTTGGAGTTGTATTTTATTTACTAAAAATTGGTAAAGTTCTGGCCTTTTATTAATTGTTAAAAGACCAAAATACCCCCTGGACCCATATTGGGCCCAGCCCAATAACCTAAGCCCATGGGACAGCCCACTAAGGCTTGCCCCATAGTGGCTCGGTGGTCGAACGCCCACCGCTCTCACTCACTCGGCCCTCTCTCGCCTTTCGTCTCTAACCCTAGCTCCTCTCGCGACGCTCTGGCGATGGCGTCGCCGCCATGGCCGCCGCCTTGCTCCGGCCATCGCCGTGCTCCTCCGCCGTAGCTACCTACCGATCTAGAACCGCCGCGTGCAGATCTATCGATCTGTCCGCGCAGCTTTCCCTTCTCTTCCTCTCCCGCGAATCGCCTCCGTCTGGATCTCGTGGAGAATTGCTCGACGAACCCGGCGAGATCTCGTCCCGCCGATGATGGGTACGCGTCAGTTGACCAGCGCGGGTGCTGCTCGCAGCACTGCGTCGTTGCCTCGTGCTTGCTACGGTGGGCTGTTCGTGCTGCGGTTCGCCGGCGTAACTCTGCGCCTTTCTGGACTCGCACTGCAGGAGGCCGCGCGAGCACCGCTCGCCATGCCCCAGCCTCTGCTTCCAAGCAAGTGTTGCATCTCCTCCTTCTCTTCTGTGCGCCTCCCTTGCCACTGTTCTTCTTCCTCCTCATGCTCTGCTACTCTCTGGTGATCCTGTGATCACCCAGAGCCATGCTCTTGCTGTGCAATCTTCCTGTGCTTCTGTCTACTGCAAGCTCATGGCCCAATTACCATTTACCGGGATCGGCACATGTCGCTTGCTTGCTATTCATGCGGTGCTTGCTTCTCTCTGCTCCTGCATGCTCAGACTCTGCCATGCTCTACTGTGCTTGCTCTAAAGCCTGCTATGCCATGCTATACTTGATTATGGCATGCTTATGCTTACTGGAATACCATGCTTGCTTGTCTAGGTGAACTTGTGATGCATCAGTGACACTTGTGTGTGTGCCAGTGGTGCCTCTGTGCCTCCTATGCAAGCCAATGATCCATTGGATCATTCCTTGCTTGTTGGTTAACTTCCCTGTGTAGCTTGGCTTGCTATAATTGATCCATTTGATCAATTCTCTGTCAGTGATGGCTTACTGATTAATACTGTGGCTAAATGATTCAATTATCTTGTGATGCTGATACTCAAGCATCACTATACTGTTGCTTACTCAAGCTACTGAACTTGCTCCATGGCTATGATGCAATGATTAAATTGTGTTGCTTAATAGTGTGCTACTGTCAGGCTTAGCATGGATCTGTGATAAATTCATGCTTGTATTAATTAAATTATGATGAACTGCTTATGCAGTAATGATTTAAATGATTTGCTTGCAAATGACTTAGCTGTTCATGATTATCTGGCAAGCAATTGAATCTGAATCCATTCCTGGATAATGATGTGCTATGTTTGGCTTCATTTTAATTGATGCTAAGTGTGATGTGACCTCAGTAGCCTTTCTACTGATTGGTTGCTCACCTATTTAGTTGGATCTTGTGGCTACTCAACCTTTGCTTGCATATTTGGGAATCATCCTTGAGATGAATGCCAATATGCTTGCCTGATGAAAATCTAGGGTTACTGATGGTTCATAGCTTAGGATTTACTGTGTAGTCTTAGCTGCTAATCCTTGCCATCTACTGGTGCTATCTGTGCATGTGATCTGGCTATGGTGTGCATCTGTGCATGTGTGCTAGTTTCTCGTGTACAAGATCTGTACCTAGATGCTTTCTATTTTTAGTAGCTTTTGACTGGCAGTAATCCTTGGTGAAAACCAAGTGATGATCTACCCATATGAGCATCTGCTCATTCCCATGCTTATTTCATGCATATGTGATGGATCAAATCCATTGGATCTGTCCAGGAACTTGGTATACCTGGTTCCAACTCCTAGTATGAAATGTTTTGTTGATGCAGATTTGGGGTTTCTGTTGTGCACAGCCCTTCACCTCCAGTATCTGGTTGATCTTGTCAGGTCACCATGATTCCTGGTGGCTAAGCTGTTTGTGTTGGTTTCTGTTCTTGGTTATGAACTGGATGAACTGTGCTTGTTCTTGCCTCACCCTTACCTGATGATTTGCAAATGTGGTCGACTGACATGGTTCTAGGGTTTGTGTGCTATTTATATGGCCTCTACTTCTTCCCTGGCCATGACACACAAGCTTATTCACTTTATGACTCACCCCTTGCATTGCCTTGTTGTTGCATGCCTAGCAACAGCCTTGCTATGGTGAAACTTGAGCCCACTGTGGCTGCTCAGGTTTGGTCTGCCTGATCCTATCCTGTGCTGTCCAAGTTTTGGACAAGCACAAGTGTGCTGTGACAGTTTCACTGTCCAAACTGAACTTTGTGTTATTTCTGCTAACTGTCTAAACTGAACCTTGTTAACTCTGATATTCTGTTTAGTATCTGTTCTTTGTTTTGTTTTGCAGGTTTTGAAGGTGAATATGACAAGAAGATCACCTTCAAGTCATTTAGTTTAGGTTTAGTTTAGGATAAACTTGTAATTTTTCCTTTTCTTTTAATTCTGATCATTATGTCTCAATTCTTGTATCAAGAATAATGTAAAGACTTTGTAATTGTGTTGATGATCAATAAAGCTCAAATTTTTGTTTATGAGCTTTTGTATCATGTAATGTTTGATTGAATATTGTATTTGATATTTACTTTGAAATTCAAGATGATTTGAATTTATATCTTGTGTTTGAATTTTGAATTCATTGTTTATAATGTGTGATGTTTATATTTAAATGTTTAACACTTATCAAATGCAATCATTCCCCAAAGTAACAAGATACAAAAGAGATCATGTCGAAATTTCCCTAACTCACAATGCCTAACCCTAATTGCAAAATGAGAGAGAACCTCGATCCCTCTTAGGTTTAGTTGAAATAAGGCGCGAAAATTTCCCCCGTTTTGCGATGAAATGCACAACCCTTTTCTAAATCTACCCTTCGTTGTTCCTATGTTCTGGGTTATTACACATCGTAGCCGTGTACCCGGCTGAAAAGGTATTTACCTGGGAAGAGTTCAAGAGGAAGTTCAGGGAATCCAATGTCCCTGAAAGCATAGTGGAACTGAAGCGTCGAGAATTTGAAAGTCTCGAGCAGAAGGATAAAGCTATCCTGACCTATGTCAGGGAGTTTTCAAGACTGTCCCGGTACGCTGTTGAGGAGGTCAACACCGAGGACAAGAAGAAGAAGAGGTTCTTGCGGGGATTAAGTCCCCAGTTTAAAGTTCAACTCAGGATGATGAGAGCAACCGAGTTTCAAGAGTTGGTGGATGCAGCCATCACTCTTGAAGATGACTTCAAGCTGCAGGAGGAGAAAAGGAAAAAGGCCAAGTTTGAGCCTAAGAGGTTTGTCAGCAACAAGCCAAATACTGGTTTGAGCCAAGGTACAACAACAACAACAACAACAACGGAACTACTACAATAGCAGGAGGAACCAAGCATCTGCAAATCAAATCAATTTGCCGAAGCTGTGGACTCACAAGACATTTTGCCAAGGATTGCAAGAAAGCCAAGGATCATATGCTTTGTTGTCGCCAGGAGGGGTACATGCTGAAGGACTGCCCCAAGAGGATTATCGAGGAGGTCAACTGAGGAGGAGGAAACCGTGGAGGAAATACCGGAGGGAGCTGGAAGAACAAGAAGCCTTCGAAAAGTTAAACTGCACCAGCTTGGAGGAGGTGGTTAACTCCGATCAGGCAGTGATAGGTACGCTCCAGATACTCACTCATCCCGGCAAAGTACTTTTTGATACCGGTGCAACTACATCATTCATTTCTCAGCAATTCATCATCAAACATGGGATTAGTTGCACTAAGTTAGATAAAACCATAACCATACTTTCTGCGGGGGAACGATAGTAGTAACCCATACCAAACAAGGACAAGTCATCATGATCAATAAATGCGCATTTGACGCAGACCTGTTCATTTTACCGATGAAGGACATTGATGTCATTCTTGGTATGAACTGGTTAGAAGTTAACGGAGCATTGATTGACTGTGTGAACAAGACTGTGTCTTTGAAAAGCCCCGACGGAAGTAGAATGATCTATCAAGGAGACAAGCATACACAAATCGAAGTTGAGCTACAGCTGAACAGCATGAAGGAGGTGAAGTTGGAAGATATACCTATAGTGAATGAATTCCAGGATGTGTTTCCTCGGAATTACCTGGAATGCCACCTGATAGGGAGATAGAATTTACTATCGACCTAATTCCAGGAACAGCTCCGATTGCTAAAGCACCATATAAGATGGGGCCTAAGGAATTGAAAGAGCTCAAGGAGCAATTGGATGACTTGGAATAGAAAGGATTCATACAAGAGAGTGTTTCACCATGGGGATCACCTGTGATCTTCGTAGATAAAAGAGATGGAGGAAGAAGGATGTGCGGAGATTACATGAATTTGAACAACGTCACAATCAAGAACAAGTATCCACTTCCAAGAATACAAGATTTATTTGATCAAGTTAGAGGCGCGGGAGTCTTTTCCAAGATTGATCTAAGATCCGGTTATCACCAGATAAAGATCAAGAAGGAAGACGTTCCGAAAACAGCCTTTGTCTCAAGGTATGGACATCATGAATACCTTGTAGTGCCTTTTGGATTAACCAATGCCCCAACAATCTTCATGAATCTTATGAATAAGATTTTCATGCCTTATCTAGACAAGTTTGTCATCGTATTCATTGATGATATCTTGATCTATTCCAAAGACAAAGCAGAACATGCTGAACATCTGAGGTTAGTGTTACAAACACTAAGAGAACATCAACTCTATGCCAAGTTCAACAAGTGTGAATTTTGGCTAGATCAAGTAGAATTTCTTGGTCATGTCATTAGCAAAGATGGAATAGCTGTTAACCCGAGCAAGGTAGCAGCCGTTTTAGAATGGGAAGCACCCAAGACTGTCAAGGAAATCCGAGGATTCCTAGGAATGGCAGGATATTATCGGAGATTCATCGAAGGATTCTCCAAGATAGCAGGACCAATGACGAAGCTATTAAGAAAGAACACACCATTCGTATGGTCGGAGGAGTGTGAGAAGAGTTTTCAAACTCTGAAGGAGAAACTCACCACGGCACCGGTGTTAGCGGTTCCTGAAGTTGGCAAGGATTACACTGTGTCGTGACGCATCCAAACATGGATTGGGTTGTGTACTCATGCAAGATCGGAAAGTGATATCTTCTGGATCGAGGCAACTCAGACCTCATGAAGTGAACTATCCAACACATGACCTAGAGTTAGCAGCAGTTGTATTTGCACTCAAAACATGGAGACATTTTCTTTATGGAGCCAAGTGTGAGCTCTATACAGATCATAAGAGTCTCAAATACTTCTTCACTCAAAAGGAACTCAATATGAGACAGAAAAGATGGCTAGAACTAATCAAGGATTACGATTTGACCATCAATTATACTCCAGGAAAGGCTAATGTTGTAGCAGATGCCTTGAGTAGGAAGAGCACTGGAGGAGTAGAACAAGAGTTATCACCGGAGTTGAGGAAGGAATTAAGCCAAGCCCAAATACAACTTTGGGAGAAGGAAGCTCATGAAGGACTATCGGCTTTACAAGTGGCCGATGAGCTAAATGTTAACCTGAAGAATGAGATAATGATGGGTCAATTGGATGATCCATTTATCGTAGAGGAGATGAGAAGGATAGATGAGGGTAGACAATCAGAATTCCACCGAGGAGAATCAGGATCACTCTGGTTCCAGAAGAGGATTTGTGTTCCGGATATTGCTGAAATAAAGGAAGTAATACTCCGGGAGGCACATCAAACACCATACTCCATACATCCGGGAAGTACAAAGATGTACATGGATCTAAAGGAACTATTCTGGTGGAACAACATGAAGAGAGAGATAGCACAATACGTGGCGGAATGCCATACCTGCCAAAGAGTGAAGGCTGAACATCAGAGTCCGGCAGGAAAGTTACAACCTTTACCAATCCCAGAATGGAAATGGGAGGATATAGGAATGGATTTCATCACCGGACTACCCATGACCAATAAAAAGAAGGACATGATATGGGTAATCGTGGACCGGTTGACGAAAAGTGCACACTTCTTAGCGGTAAATCAACAGGATAAAGGAGAGAAACTCATCGATCTTTACATCAAAGAGATCGTGAGTAAACATGGAGTGCCCAAGAAGATCGTGTCGGATCGAGGATCCGTGTTCACATCAGCATTCTGGAAGCAATTGCATGAAGCTTTAGGATCAAAGTTGGACTATAGTACCGCCTATCATCCTCAGATAGGTGGACAAACGGAGAGAACTAATCAGATCCTAGAGGATATTCTTAGGGCTTGTGCCCTAGACTTCGGAGGATCATGGGAGGAGCACTTGCCACTAGCAGAGTTTTCATACAACAACAGCTATCAAAGCAGCATCAAGATGGCACCGTTCGAAGCTCTGTATGGAAGGAAGTGTAGATCACCGATATGTTGGTATGAAGCCGGAGCAAGCAAAGAGTTCAACCCTGATTATGTCAAGGAAAAGCAACAAATAATTGACATTATCAGAGATAGGTTGAAGATAGCCCAAAGTCGGCAAAAGAGTTATGCCGATCAGAAGAGAAGAACATGGGAGCCACAAGTTGGAGACATGGTTTATCTCAAGGTGAGCCCGATGAAAGGACTCCAGAGATTTGGAGTAAAGGGAAAGTTAAGCCCTAGATACATCGGACCTTTCAAAATTTTGAGTCAAAACCGAGGGTTAGCCTTTGAGTTGGAACTACCGGGAAGGTTATCACAAGTTCACAACATATTCCATGTGTCGCAACTCAGAAAGTGTTTAAAGACCCCAGATGAACCAGTATCACATGATGAGCTCGAGTTACAACCAGACTTGACTTACATCGAGAAGCCAGCAAAGATTCTCGAAGAGAACTGGAAACAACTCAGGAATCGAGCCATAAAATACTGCAAGATACAATGGAAGCATCATCCCGAGAGGGAAGCCACCTGGGAAAAGGAGGAAGACATGAGGAAAACATACCCCGAACTCTTCAGGTATTACAACCACAACTTCGGGACGAAGTTTTCTTTAAGGGGGAAAGGCTGTAATGTCCCAGGTTTAGAGGCGATCGAGGGGTAGATTTTAGAAAGGGATGTGCATTGCATTGTAATTTACGGGGAAATTTCGCGCTTTTAAAACAAAACTGCATCGAAGGGGAACATGTTTCTCTCTCGACACCTTCCAGGGTTAGGGTTTCGAGAGTGCGATAAACTTGTTCTTACTTAACTAGATTAGGGTTTTGAGAAGAGAGAAGAGTTATTGCATTGAAATCTTAAGTTGCATGATTGAATTCTAAGTTAAGTTGTATGATTGAATTCAAACCAAATTTGAATTTGAATTTCAAATTCAAACATTAAATAATACACTATATTTCAATTATGAGGAAATTCATTAAGTAATAACAAATAATGAACCTTGTGATTAATGTAAACTCTAGAAATAATTCAATAGAGAAAACTTTGAGCTTTATTGACATACACACATAATACATTGTCATTTACAATATCCATAATTATAAAATGGAATTATACAACACATTAAAAAAATTGGACAAAAATAGAAAAAGAAAAGAAAAAGGAAAATTACAATTCAATTAAATATCCTAAACTACATTGTTGATCATCATGTAAATCTTGCTCAAGAAGATCTTGATCTTCTCTTGATCATCTTCTTGATTCCCTGCACACAAACACAAAGAAAATAAAACAAGTGTTATGCCAAGTGGCATAGCCACTTGGCAGGTTAGAAAGAAAGGAAATTGAGCAGATATGATCAACTCTGCCGAAGCTGATCTTTCCACAGCACAAGTCCCAAGCTGGATTCACATACACACAACCAGGCAGCACACAATGCTTGTGTGCATGCTCAACAGCACACCAGGGTTGCTGCATGCTCTCCACACACATAGTGACCAGGGGAGGAGTACAGCATGGCTGTCGACCATAAAGGAAAGGGAGAGGGCAAGTATAAAGGGTTTTCTGAAGCAAACCCTAACCATTGCATCGACAACAGCCTCACAGGGTAAGTCACAAGAACACAAGAACAGCTTGAACAGCCACTGCTGTTCAACACATCTTCACCACCACAGAAAATAATCAAGTAGCATCAAGCTCACAAGGAGGAGCAGGGCAAGCCAAGCAAAAGATCATCACAGAAGCAAAACCTCTACACCAACAATATTTCTAGGAGCTGAGTGAGGTATACATCAAAGCAACCTGAGCAAAACCAAGTTCTGCTCATAAATAAGCATATGCATCAATCACACACAAACAAAAGGGTGTGAGCACCAGTTTGTGTCATCATTTGGCTACTAAGCCATGTGGTGCAAGCAAAGGTAGTAAAGGCCACAAGGAAATCATCTTATGGGAACAGCAGCTATGAAAATTAATGCATAACTGAAGAAATCCAGCAAGAGATGAAGACACAGCTAGCCTAATTACTCACTTAGCACCTATAGCTAGCTAGGCCATCAGACATAGACAAATCAGTGTCTATTTGATTTCAACATCAAAAGCTACTGGCAATCCAACAAAAGGATCACCCAGAAAGCATTTAGTGAGCCACAGCAAGCCAACAAGAGGGGAGCTACCCTAGGGCAGCATATGATTACTGCCAGGGTCACCTCAACCACTAAAACAGCCAAACCACCAAGCCAATCACTTGTATCATCACCCAGATTGGGTTCAAAGTGGAGCTAGGGTTCCCAACCACTGTTGGTATCCCTCCAGCTCAATCAAGCTATTTAATAGAGTCATCATTGCACGCAGTTCATCTCATTTATCTAATAAACAAGGACAAGCTATACAGATAAATGAAATTCATAAATCTCCAGTAACTTGAACACTTACACATGATCCAATTGATCACTACAAGCAACAACAATTGCTTGAGCCAACCACAGCACACACCAGCACAAGGCATGGTGATGCACAGTCACCAGTTGTGCTTTCACAAACAACAGCAACCACCAGTACTTGGTGAGGAGCTGGATCCACAAGCAACAGCAGCATTTGAAATGAATCCATACAAATTTATAAGCCAACAGGAAGCCCTGATGATCACAGGATCATCCAAAGCCACAAATTAACCAACCATTGCATCACAGATAATCAAATACATGAAATATAATTGTAACCAGTAGCACACCAACAAGATGTGGAGTTATTTAGCCAATACACAAGCTAAATTGAGCTTTACAGTGAAGAAAAGCCCAAGAGCATTACACAGATAGCACTGGTTCTTGCAAATTTGCAAGGATCACACACATCAATCAAGCCAGGGCAAGTAATTAAATACACTTGATGATCTAGATGAAATAGCATCAAGAACAGAGGAACAGGGAAGCAGCAGCACAAGCTCAAGCATGAATTCATAAGCTAGGGCCATGATAGCAGCACAGCAGCAGCATAAGCATAGCCAATAGGCAGAATAGGGCAGCATAGTAACTAGGATTCATGGCAGTAGCACTGGCAGCAAAGCAGCAGCACAACAGCTAAGCACGGCCAGCACCTCCACGAGGAGGGAAGCTATGGCCAGAGCTACTGGAGGAGGAAGAAGAACAAGCACAGGAGAAAGAGAAGAAGAGATGGTACACTTACCAGGGTCGAGCAGGCAGGCCAGGCCATGGCGGCCACGGCGGCACACGCCGGAGCGCAGCGGCGCCAGGCCAAGCCAGGCCATGGTGGCATCGCGGCACCAACCGCACCACGGCGTAGCTGGGCGGCGTCCGAGCACCAGGAGCACCAGGAACGCGGATCGAGCATCCCGAAACCCTAGAACCAGAGGGGAGTCGAGGACGAGAGCAGCAGTCCCGCGTCAAATCGACGCGGATAGGATTGACCGCCATCGGGGCGCGTCGATTGCGCACCATGGCGGAGGCTAGGTCCGGCGGAGCTCGCCGGAGACAAGCGACGACGGCGGAGGCGACGCGGTCGCAGAATGGGTTAGGGTTAGGGTTCGGTCGCGCATGAGAAGAAGAGAGAGGAGGGGCTGGTCGAGCCGGACAGGCCGCTCGAGTCGACCTAACCCACGGGTTGCACCGACAGGTGGGCCCAGGGGTGTTTTGTCTTTTCACAAACAAATAAAAATGCTGAAACTTTGAAATTACATAAGAAATGTTTAAAGGCTCTAAAAAAATACTTAAAAATATGAAAATTGATCAGTATAAAATTCTCTACCTAAATAAAATATCAAAGAGAATTATTAAAGACAAATGTGAATAAGTCTTAATTTGGTGATTTAAATAATCATAAAATCACACATGTTATTTTCAATAATGAAAATAAGTCCATTAATGCATTTGGACTTCAAAAACACCTTGACAACATTTCAAGGTTGTATTTTACTTTAAATAGAGTATCTCCAAATTCATTCTTAGTATCAACCTCTTACATGAAATAATACTGACATCGGAAGGGGGGAACAAACCCTAAAACTGGAATCATGCATAATTGCTTCTTTAACCATTGCCCTTATCGGACAATGATGCTATTTTTCAGAACCAGAGGACAAGGGTCAGTCCACACCATCCAACTGCAAAACTTTGCAGTGTTCGTGCAAGTTCATCACTTGCTCATGTCATTTGAGTATTTCTATCAAATTACTTGCAAAGTACTATGGTTATCACTATTGCATAAAAACCAAAACCACTATTTTCATAACTATGAATATGACTATGTGGTTGGCAATGGAACCATGGATTGTGTTGATATGGTGGAGGTTCCATTGCAAGGGTTTATATCCATCTAGGATTAAACAACAAATGTCGCCAATGATTCTTGTGTCGTAATACCCGTGTTAACCATAAGATCCGAGTGGGACGGAGTAGTCAAAAGTGTTTCCACCTCTCGTTCATCAACATATGCGCTTTACCGTAGTACACTTGTAATCCAAGGGGCAAGCTGGTGAGGCTGGGGAGTCCTAAGTCCCCACGGCATTGTCCGTAGTACACTTGTCGCCCGAAAGAGCAAGCGGTGAGGCTGGGGAGTCCTAAGTCCCCACGGTATTGCGGTCTATGATGGGTTGCAACAACGTAGGAGTGTATGGTAGAGCCCAGCACTGCTGTCGTGGTCGGGGTCCACCCTGAAATCTACGGGAATAATGGGACCGGCGTGGACCCGGGGTCGGGGCATGCAACAAAGGGTGGGTGTTCGAGGTAGCGGAGGAACATGATTGGCTAGACCTTATACCGGGCCTCACACCTAAGGAAGTGTGGACGGAAAGCTGCCCGGTTGGCACCAAGGTTAAGATCTCTTATGGGTAAAGCAACACACCTCTCTGAGTGTAAGAACCGTGACCTGTCACTCCCTGTTCGGGATATGGAACTGCGAACGCTAAAGGAACTCCATGAAGTTCTAGTAAACCGGTGAAGGCTGACGGACATAGTTCTTTGAAATAAAAGCAATCTCTTGAAGAAATGTTTATCAAAACTTGCATTGGTATTAGACTTTCTGGTCTGGTATCATAGCTAGTGCATTAAACACCTCTTCCCTATAATGAACTTGTTGAGTACGCTCATACTCATACCACTCTTAAATCCCATGGTTAGATTGTCTAAATCGTCTGGAGGAGGACTACGACAACCCTGAAGGAGCCGAGATCATCGGCTATGAAGAACCAGACCTCTCTGGAGGTGTTGAAGGCGTAGACTACCTTATAGTCTACGGAACCGGGGAGGCTTCCGGAGGAGATCAAGCCTAGAAGCATCGAGTAGTAGTAGTAACCGAGCAGTGCGAACTCTTAGTATTTAGCTGCTCGAGATAATAAATGTACAACTTAGTAAGACTCTTGTATTATAAGTTAAGTTGGGTTCGCCTCGAACCCAGGAGTAACCCTCTTAGGACTCAAGAGGAGCTCCGAGACGATATGTATATTATGCTTGTAATAATAAATGAATGAGTTATGGACCTGCTATGTTCTGTTGTACTACTCTGAGGGATGTAACATTTGCGGATTGGTACTTCATGAATGTTATATCAACGACTGGCATACTACAACATGCAGTGGTATGCAGGGTCACCACAGTTGGTATCAGAGCAAAAGCTTTGACCTTAGGTTGGAACCTAGTAAATGGGACGAAACGTTAGGAGTCAAATAGGATTAGTAAAGAATTATCTAAAAATATGGTGTATATTCACTTGAGAATAAAACAATCATATCTTTTAGTGCGATAATTCTTTATTATCTCTATTATGATGCATTATTACTAATCTTATATATTCTTTCTATTCTACAGCCAACAATGGCAAGTTCACGTCCTGGACGAAACGTGAAAGTGTTGGATTCCACACTGAGTGAATATGAAGGAGGACTCGCAGATATACTTCGTGCCATGTTACTTGAATTTGGGTGTGATCCCCAGATCCAAGTAAAGAAATACTGGTTCTACGATGGACCAGTGTTGGCCAAGTGTAGGGTGGGACTTAGACTTCCTGAATCCCTAGGGTTGAGCATAGTTATGCCAGCAGGGGAAGCCAGAACTATCCAAACAGCCTACCACATTGCAGTTATGAGAGCCATTACTGATATCAGGGAACATAAGACAAAAGAGCTTATTGGTTCCGAGTTTAGCCACATTCCACACTTAGAGGAGGAAGATGACCCTATGCTTAATCACTTCAAGTATGCAAAACGCAAACCAGCAGAAGCCGCAAAGTACATGGACAATAGCCGCAACCTACTATCACTGTTCTTTCAATTGAACCGACATCTGTCGGGAGCAATTGATACAATGCTGGAAGAGTTTACGGAACCCAAAGAGGAGGCGAAAGGGAAGGAACCAGTGGTGGATGAGGTACACACACCAGTTTATTCAGCTGGTGATTACATTAGTATTGATCATCCCGAACAGCAAACCACACCCGTTACACCTAGGTACTATCCTAGTAGCTCCTATAAGGGATATGAGGGTGGAGAGGAATCTGGGAACCATCAGCGTTCCGAGACTCCTATAGAGAACTCAACAGGTTGGCGTTGGGGGTCAGACACAGGAAACTCTGGCAATCCAGTCAGAGGTAATTCCGAGATGGAAGAAGATGCCACAAACCAGTTCCAGTATGATCAGTACAATAGGGGAGACTATGAAGAGTATCCTATACTGATTGAGTCGGATACTGATGGTGGGAATACCTATGGTGGAGTCATCGGGGAGTACACCCGATGGGTGGATTATGATGCCCTGAATAATCAGTTTATGACCACAGATTTTTCCCTGGGATCATCTTCGGATTCCGATTACCAGCCAACGGGAAGAACCTATGTTCCAGAATCCGTCAGGAGGACTACGCGTTCGACCGGATGGAAGCCTGAAATGTACCGGGAGTGAAGCATGCATAGAGACCACCAAGGGACGTGAGACTACGATATACAAGTACCACGTGTATCGTAGTGTGTAATATTTGTAGAAATTTGTATATATACTTTAATAAGTGAGTTTGCATACTCACATCAACTTGAGTATTGTAATAAGACCACTTAAGTATGTAAATACATGGTATATGTTTTGTATGATTCGAATTTGCTTCTTGATTTCCATTGCGTGACTAGTTCTGTGCACAAAGTTGAGCTCAGAAAACTTGCGCATGGAGTAATTATGAGTATCATCTTGTGTTGCAGAACTAGGGGGATATGTCGGGATCGACGGGTGAGGAAAGTGACGCGCAACGCATGGAGCGCGAGGCGAAACAGAAGGAAGAGGCTGACGAAGCAGCCAGGAATCAGTTTCCATCACCACCACCTATGACGCAGCAGAACTTTGTCCAGTATATGCAGATGATGGAAGAAAGACAACGTGTAATGTTGGAGCAGCAGAATAAATTCTTCCAAGAGCTGCTGCAACAGAATAGGGCAGAGAGGCCCGAGAACCAGGGAGTCACCTTGTCAGACTTCCAGAACACCAAACCTATATCTTTCGCATACGCGCCCGAGCCAATGGACGCGGAGGACTGGCTTATGGACACTGAGCGAAAGCTCAATACTGTTGGTTGCAACGACCTGGAGAAGGTCCGTTATGCTACACACTTGTTGTGTGGACCAGCAGCATCATGGTGGGATAACATCGTAGCCGTGTACCAGGCTGAAAAGGTATTTACCTAGGAAGAGTTCAAGAGGAAGTTCAGGGAATCCAATGTCCCTGAAAGCATAGTGGAACTGAAGCGTCGAGAATTTGAAAGTCTCGAGCAGAAGGATAAAGCTATCCTGACCTATGTCAGGGAGTTTTCAAGACTGTCCCGGTACGCTGTTGAGGAGGTCAACACCGAGGACAAGAAGAAGAAGAGGTTCTTGCGGGGATTAAGTCCCCAGTTTAAAGTTCAACTCAGGATGATGAGAGCAACGGAGTTTCAAGAGTTGGTGGATGCAGCCATCACTCTTGAAGATGACTTCAAGCAACTGCAGGATTAGAAAAGGAAAAAGGCCAAGTTTGAGCCTAAGAGGTTTGTCAGCAACAAACCAAATACCAGCTTGACTTTCAAGCCAAGGTACAACAACAACAACAACAACAGCAACTACTACAATAGCAGGAGGAACCAAGCATTCCAGACTGCAAATCAATCGGTTTGCCGAAGCTGTGGACTCACAGGACATTTTGCCAAGGATTGCAAGAAGCCAAGGATCATATGCTTTGGTTGTCGCCGGGAGGGGCACATGCTGAAGGACTGCCCCAAGAGGAATACCGGAGGAGGTCAATCTGGAGGAGGAGGAAACCGTGGAGGAAATACCGGAGGGAGCTGGAAGAACAAGAAGCCCTTCGGAAAATTAAACTGCACCAGCTTGGAGGAGGTGGTTAACTCCGATCAGGCAGTGATAGGTACGCTCCAGATACTCACTCATCCTGGCAAAGTACTTTTTGATACTGGTGCAACTACATCATTCATTTCTCAGCAATTCATCATCAAACATGGGATTAGTTGCACTAAGTTAGATAAAACCATAACCATACTTTCTGCGGGGGAACGATAGTAGTAACCCATACCAAACAAGGACAAGTCATCATGATCAATAAATGCGCATTTGACGCAGACCTGTTCATTTTACCGATGAAGGACATTGATGTCATTCTTGGTATGAACTGGTTAGAAGCTAACGGAGCATTGATTGACTGTGTGAACAAGACTGTGTCTTTGAAAAGCCCCGACGGAAGTAGAATGATCTATCAAGGAGACAAGCATACACAAATCGAAGTTGAGCTACAGCTGAACAGCATGAAGGAGGTGAAGTTGGAAGATATACCTATAGTGAATGAATTCCAGGATGTGTTTCCTCAGGAATTGCCTGGAATGCCACCTGATAGGGAGATAGAATTTACTATCGACCTAATTCCAGGAACAGCTCCGATTGCTAAAGCACCATATAAGATGGGGCCTAAGGAATTGAAAGAGCTCAAGGAGCAATTGGATGACTTGGAACAGAAAGGATTCATACAAGAGAGTGTTTCACCATGGGGATCACCTATGATCTTCGTAGATAAAAGAGATGGAGGAAGAAGGATGTGCGGAGATTACAGGAATTTGAACAACGTCACAATCAAGAACAAGTATCCACTTCCAAGAATACAAGATTTATTTGATCAAGTTAGAGGCGCGGGAGTCTTTTCCAAGATTGATCTAAGATCCGGTTATCACCAGATAAAGATCAAAAAGGAAGACGTTCCGAAAATAGCCTTTGTCTCAAGGTATGGACATCATGAATACCTTGTAGTGCCTTTTGGATTAACCAATGCCCCAACAATCTTCATGAATCTTATGAATAAGATTTTCATGCCTTATCTAGACAAGTTTGTCATCGTATTCATTGATGATATCTTGATCTATTCCAAAGACAAAGCAGAACATGCTGAACATCTGAGGTTAGTGTTACAAACACTGAGAGAACATCAACTCTATGCCAAGTTCAGCAAGTGTGAATTTTGGCTAGATCAAGTAGAATTTCTTGGTCATGTCATTAGCAAAGATGGAATAGCTGTTAACCCGAGCAAGGTAGCAGCAGTTTTAGAATGGGAAGCACCCAAGACTGTCAAGGAAATCCGAGGATTCCTAGGAATGGCAGGATATTATCGGAGATTCATCGAAGGATTCTCCAAGATAGCAGGACCAATGACGAAGCTATTAAGAAAGAACACACCATTCGTATGGTCAGAGGAGTGTGAGAAGAGTTTTCAAACTCTGAAGGAGAAACTCACCACGGCACCGGTGTTAGCAGTTCCTGAAGTTGGCAAGGATTACACCGTGTACTGTGACGCATCCAAACATGGATTGGGTTGTGTACTCATGCAAGATCGGAAAGTGATATCTTATGGATCGAGGCAACTCAGACCTCATGAAGTGAACTATCCAACACATGACCTAGAGTTAGCAGCAGTTGTATTTGCACTCAAAACATGGAGACATTTTCTTTATGGAGCCAAGTGTGAGCTCTATACAGATCATAAGAGTCTCAAATACTTCTTCACTCAAAAGGAACTCAATATGAGACAGAAAAGATGGCTAGAACTAATCAAGGATTACGATTTGACCATCAATTATACTCCAGGAAAGGCTAATGTTGTAGCAGATGCTCTGAGTAGGAAGAGCACTGGAGGAGTAGAACAAGAGTTATCACCGGAGTTGAGGAAGGAATTAAGCCAAGCCCAAATACAACTTTGGGAGAAGGAAGCTCATGAAGGACTATCGGCTTTACAAGTGGCCGATGAGCTAAATGTTAACCTGAAGAATGAGATAATGATGGGTCAATTGGATGATCCATTTATCGTAGAGGAGATGAGAAGGATAGATGAGGGTAGACAATCAGAATTCCACCGAGGAGAATTAGGATCACTTTGGTTCCAGAAGAGGATTTGTGTTCCGGATATTGCTGAAATAAAGGAAGTAATACTCCGGGAGGCACATCAAACACCATACTCCATACATCCGGGAAGTACAAAGATGTACATGGATCTAAAGGAACTATTCTGGTGGAACAACATGAAGAGAGAGATAGCACAATACGTGGCGGAATGCCATACCTGCCAAAGAGTGAAGGCTGAACATCAGAGTCCGGCAGGAAAGTTACAACCTTTACCAATCCCAGAATGGAAATGGGAGGATATAGGAATGGATTTCATCACCGGACTACCCATGACCAATAAAAAGAAGGACATGATATGGGTAATCGTGGACCGGTTGACGAAAAGTGCACACTTCTTAGCGGTAAATCAGCAGATAAAGGAGAGAAACTCATCGATCTTTACATCAAAGAGATCGTGAGTAAACATGGAGTGCCCAAGAAGATCGTGTCGGATCGAGGATCCGTGTTCACATCAGCATTTTGGAAGCAACTACATGAAGCTTTAGGATCAAAGTTGGACTATAGTACCGCCTATCATCCTCAGATAGGTGGACAAACGGAGAGAACTAATCAGATCCTAGAGGATATGCTTAGGGCTTGTGCCCTAGACTTCGGAGGATCATGGGAGGAGCACTTGCCACTAGCAGAGTTTTCATACAACAATTATCAAAGTAGCATCAAGATGGCACCGTTCGAAGCTCTGTATGGAAGGAAGTGTAGATCACCGATATGTTGGTATGAAGCCGGAGCAAGCAAAGAGTTCAACCCTGATTATGTCAAGGAAAAGCAACAAATAATTGACATTATCAGAGATAGGTTGAAGATAGCCCAAAGTCGGCAAAAGAGTTACGCAGATCAGAAGAGAAGAACATGGGAGCCACAAGTTGGAGACATGGTTTATCTCAAGGTGAGCCCGATGAAAGGACTCCAGAGATTTGGAGTAAAGGGAAAGTTAAGCCCTAGATACATCGGACCTTTCAAAATTTTGAGTCAAAACCGAGGGTTAGCCTTTGAGTTGGAACTACCGGGAAGGTTATCACAAGTTCACAACATATTCCATGTGTCGCAACTCAGAAAGTGTTTAAAGACCCCAGATGAACCAGTATCACATGATGAGCTCGAGTTACAACCAGACTTGACTTACATCGAGAAGCCAGCAAAGATTCTCGAAGAGAACTGGAAACAACTCAGGAATCGAGCCATAAAATACTGCAAGATACAATGGAAGCATCATCCCGAGAGGGAAGCCACCTGGGAAAAGGAGGAAGACCTGAGGAAAACGTACCCCGAACTCTTCAGGTATTACAACCACAACTTCGGGACGAAGTTTTCTTTAAGGGGGAAAGGCTGTAATGTCCCAGGTTTAGAGGCGATCGAGGGGTAGATTTAGAAAGGGATGTGCATTGCATTGTAATTTACGGGGAAATTTCGCGCTTTTAAAACAAAACTGCATCGAAGGGGAACATGTTTCTCTCTCGACACCTTCCAGGGTTAGGGTTTCGAGAGTGCGATAAACTCGTTCTTACTTAACTAGATTAGGGTTTTGAGAAGAGAGAAGAGTTATTGCATTGAAATCTTAAGTTGCATGATTGAATTCTAAGTTAAGTTGTATGATTGAATTCAAACCAAATTTGAATTTGAATTTCAAATTCAAACATTAAATAATACACTATATTTCAATTATGAGGAAATTCATTAAGTAATAACAAATAATGAACCTTGCGATTAATGCAAACTCTAGAAATAATTCAATAGAGAAAACTTTGAGCTTTATTGACATACACACATAATACATTGTCATTTACAATATCCATAATTAGAAAATGGAATTATACAACACATTAAAAAAATTGGACAAAAATAGAAAAAGAAAAGAAAAAGGAAAATTACAATTCAATTAAATATCCTAAACTACATTGTTGATCATCATGTAAATCTTGCTCAAGAAGATCTTGATCTTCTCTTGATCATCTTCTTGATTCCCTGCACACAAACACAAAGAAAATAAAACAAGTGTTATGCCAAGTGGCATAGCCACTTGGCAGGTCAGAAAGAAAGGAAATTGAGCAGATATGATCAACTCTGCCGAAGCTGATCTTTCCACAGCACAAGTCCCAAGCTGGATTCACATACACACAACCAGGCAGCACACAATGCTTGTGTGCATGCTCAACAGCACACCAGGGTTGCTGCATGCTCTCCACACACATAGTGACCAGGGGAGGAGTACAGCATGGCTGTCGACCATAAAGGAAAGGGAGAGGGCAAGTATAAAGGGTTTTCTGAAGCAAACCCTAACCATTGCATCGACAGCAGCCTCACAGGGTAAGTCACAAGAACACAAGAACAGCTTGAACAGCCACTGCTGTTCAACACATCTTCACCACCACAGAAAATAATCAAGTAGCATCAAGCTCACAAGGAGGAGCAGGGCAAGCCAAGCAAAAGATCATCACAGAAGCAAAACCTCTACACCAACAATATTTCTAGGAGCTGAGTGAGGTATACATCAAAGCAACCTGAGCAAAACCAAGTTCTGCTCATAAATAAGCATATGCATCAATCACACACAAACAAAAGGGTGTGAGCACCAGTTTGTGTCATCATTTGGCTACTAAGCCATGTGGTGCAAGCAAAGGTAGTAAAGGCCACAAGGAAATCATCTTATGGGAACAGCAGCTATGAAAATTAATGCATAACTGAAGAAATCCAGCAAGAGATGAAGACACAGCTAGCCTAATTACTCACTTAGCACCTATAGCTAGCTAGGCCATCAGACATAGACAAATCAGTGTCTATTTGATTTCAACATCAAAAGCTACTGGCAATCCAACAAAAGGATCACCCAGAAAGCATCTAGTGAGCCACAGCAAGCCAACAAGAGGGGAGCTACCCTAGGGCAGCATATGATTACTGCCAGGGTCACCTCAACCACTAAAACAGCCAAACCACCAAGCCAATCACTTGTATCATCACCCAGATTGGGTTCAAAGTGGAGCTAGGCTTCCCAACCACTGTTGGCATCCCTCCAGCTCAATCAAGCTATTTAATAGAGTCATCATTGCACGCAGTTCATCTCATTTATCTAATAAACAAGGACAAGCTATACAGATAAATGAAATTCATAAATCTCCAGTAACTTGAACACTTACACATGATCCAATTGATCACTGCAAGCAACAACAATTGCTTGAGCCAACCACAGCACACACCAGCACAAGGCATGGTGATGCACCGTCACCAGAATAAGCCCAGACAGGCACAGCAACCACCAGTACTTGGTGAGGAGCTGGATCCACAAGCAACAGCAGCATTTGAAATGAATCCATACAAATTTATAAGCCAACAGGAAGCCCTGATGATCACAGGATCATCCAAAGCCACAAATTAACCAACCATTGTATCACAGATAATCAAATACATGAAATATAATTGTAACCAGTAGCACACCAACAAGATGTGGAGTTATTTAGCCAATACACAAGCTAAACTGAGCTTTACAGTGAAGAAAAGCCCAAGAGCACTACACAGATAGCACTGGTTCTTGCAAATTTGCAAGGATCACACACATCAATCAAGCCAGGGCAAGTAATTGAATACACTTGATGATCTAGATGAAATAGCATCAAGAACAGAGGTACAGGGAAGCAGCAGCACAAGCTCAAGCATGAATTCATAAGCTAGGGCCATGATAGCAGCACAGCAGCAGCATAAGCATAGCCAATAGGCAGAATAGGGCAGCACAGTAACTAGGATTCATGGCAGTAGCACTGGCAGCAAAGCAGCAGCACAACAGCTAAGCACGGCCAGCACCTCCACGAGGAGGGAAGCTATGGCCAGAGCTACTGGAGGAGGAAGAAGAACAAGCACAGGAGAAAGAGAAGAAGAGATGGTACACTTACCAGGGTCGAGCAGGCAGGCCAGGCCATGGCGGCCACGGCGGCACACGCCGGCGGCCGCGGCCAAGCCAAAGCATGGTGGCATCGCGGCACCAACCGCACCACAAGCGGCGTAGCGGCGGCGTCCGAGCACCGGAGCACGAACGCCGGGATCGAGCATCCCGAAACCCTAGAACAGAGGGGAGTCGAGGACGAGAGCAGCAGGTCACCCGCGTCAAATCGACGCGGATAGGATTGACCGCCGTCGTGGGGCGCGTCGATTGCGCACCATGGCGGAGGCTAGGTCCGGCGGAGCTCGCCGGAGACAAGCGGCGACGGCGGAGGCGACGCGGGTCGCCAGAACAGGTTAGGGTTAGGGTTCGGTCGCGCGTGAGAAGAAGAGAGAGGAGTGGCGCTGGTCGAGCCGGACCAGGCTGGTCGGTTCGACCTAACCCACTGGGTTGCACCGACAGGTGGGCCCAGGGGTGTTTATGTCTTTTCACAAACAAATAAAAATGCTGAAACTTTGAAATTACATAAGAAATGTTTAAAGGCTCTAAAAAAATACTTAAAAATATGAAAATTGATCAGCATAAAATTCTCTACCTAAATAAAATATCAAAGAGAATTTTTAAAGACAAATGTGAATAAGTCTTAATTTGGTGATTTAAATAATCATAAAATCACACATGTTATTTTCAATAATGAAAATAAGTCCATTAATGCATTTGGACTTCAAAAACACCTTGACAACATTTCAAGGTTGTATTTTACTTTAAATAGAGTATCTCCAAATTCATTCTTAGTATCAACCTCTTACATGAAATAATACTGACATCGGAAGGGGGGAACAAACCCTAAAACTGGAATCATGCATAATTGCTTCTTTAACCATTGCCCTTATCGGACAATGATGCTATTTTTCAGAACCGAGGACAAGGGTCAGTCCACACCATCCAACCGCAAACTTTGCAGTGTTCGGCAAGTTCATCACTTGCTCATGTCATTTGAGTATTTCTATCAAATTACTTGCAAAGTACTATGGTTATCACTATTGCATAAAAACCAAAACCACTATTTTCATAACTATGAATATGACTATGTGGTTGGCAATGGAACCATGGATTGTGTTGATATGGTGGAGGTTCCATTGCAAGGGTTTATATCCATCTAGGATTAAACAACAAATGTCGCCAGTGATTCTTGTGTAATACCGTGTTAACCATAAGATCCGGAGTGGGACGGAGTAGTCAAAACTGTTTCCACCTCTCGTTCATCAATGGATGCGCTTTACCGTAGTACACTTGTAATCCAAGGGGGCGGTGAGGCTGGGGAGTCCTAAGTCCCCACGGCATTGTCCGTAGTACACTTGTCGCCCGAAGGAGCAAGCGGTGAGGCTGGGGAGTCCTAAGTCCCCACGGTATTGCGGTCTATGATGGGTTGCAGCTACCGGCGTAGGAGTGTATGGTAGAGCCCAGCAAGTCATCGTGGTCGGGGTCCACCCTGAAATCTACGGGAATAATGGGACCGGCGTGGACCCAGGGTCGGGGCATGCAACAAAGGGTGGGTGTTCGAGGTAGCGGAGGAACATGATTGGCTAGACCTTATACCGGGCCTCACACCTAAGGAAGTGTGGACGGGAAAGCTGCCCGGTTGGCACCAAGGTTAAGATCTCTTATGGGTAAAGCAACACACCTCTGCAGAGTGTAAAGAACCGTGACCTGTCACTCCCTGTTCCGGATATGGAACTGCGAACGCGGTCGGAAAGGAACTCCATGAAGTTCTAGTAAACCGGTGAAGGCTGACGGACATAGTTCTTTGAAATAAAAGCAATCTCTTGAAGAAATGTTTATCAAAACTTGCATTGGTATTAGACTTTCTGGTCTGGTATCGTAGCTAGTGCATTAAACACCTCTTCCCTATAATGAACTTGTTGAGTACGCTCGTACTCATACCACTCTTAAATCCCATGCTTAGATTGTCTGAATCGTCTGGAGGAGGACTACGACAACCCTGAAGGAGCCGAGATCATCGGCTATGAAGAACCAGACCTCTCTGGAGGTGTTGAAGGCGTAGACTACCTTATAGTCTACGGAACCGGGGAGGCTTCCGGAGGAGATCAAGCCTAGAAGCATCGAGTAGTAGTAGTAGCCGAGCAGTGCGAACTCTTAGTATTTAGCTGCTCAAGATAATAAATGTACAACTTAGTAAGACTCTTGTATTATAAGTTAAGTTGGGTTCGCCTCGAACCCAGGAGTAACCCTCTTAGGACTCAAGAGGAGCTCCGAGACGATATGTATATTATGCTTGTAATAATAAATGAATGAGTTATGGACCTGCTATGTTCTGTTGTACTACTCTGAGGGATGTAACATTTGCGGATTGGTACTTCGTGAATGTTATATCAACGACTGGCATACTACAACATGCAGTGGTATGCAGGGTCACCACATCCCGGTATTGCTCTTGGCGTGGTTGGTTAGTTTGCGCCGGTTCAGCTTGAACTGCCGGTTGCATTGGGTCTCCCAATGCGTAGCTATCCGCCACTCGTATCATCTCTGCCAGAGTTTCCGGCATGTTTCTCTGCAGCTTTTGCCACAGCGGTGAACCTCTCCTGCACCCATTGCAAAACCAAGCAATGTCCTGTGCCTCGATCACCCCTTCACAGGAGTTCCTTGTGGAGTTCCACCGGGTCAGGTAATCCCGGTCTGTTTCATTGCAGCACTGCACGCACAAGGCGAGCAGCTGCGGCCTGTTTGGCCTCCAGTATGTTCTGCTGAAGTTGCTTACGAAAGCTTCCTCAAAGTCCAACCAGCCGTTTATGCTTCCTGCCGGCAAGTTATTAAGCCAAATGTGTGCCGATCCTACCAGGAAGGACGGCACGATCCTCACGGCGCAGCGCCGGTTTCCTCCTCCTGTTACGTTTCCTCCGCCGCTAGCGACGTACACTGCGGTCACATAGTCCGCAAGCCAGTCTTCCGGCTTAGTGGTGCCATCATATGTTTTTGTGTCACGGGGCAACTGGAAGTTGCGAACTGGTGGTTCCTCTTTCATGATTCGTGGGCCAAAGCATTTTGGACCCGGAGGACCTTCTGCCTCGATCATCTCGGATAAGTACACCCTGTCCAGCCTGTGCCTCGCATCCCGGTCTGGCAGTCATCTTTCTCCTACGCGTTCCCCCAAAGGGTTCCGGTAGGCTGCGATTCTTTCAGTTCCTGAATCAGCTTCATCGTAACGTTCCGGTACCGCGGCTCTTGCCTACCGGTACCTGATGTCTACGCACACTCCTTTTCCTATAGACAGTGTTGGGCCTCCAAGAGCAGAGGTTTGTAGAACAGCAGCAAGTTTTCTCTTAAGTGGATCACCCAAGGTTTATCGAACTCAGGGAGGAAGAGGTCAAAGATATCCTCTCAAGCAACCCCGCAACCACAATACAAGAAGTCTCTTGTGTCCCCAACACACCCAATACACTTGTCGGATGTATAGGTGCACTAGTTTGGCGAAGAGATAGTGATACAGGTGGTATGGATGTATATGAGTGGTAATAGCAATCTGAATAAAATATGGCAGCGAGTAAACATGCAACAGAACAGTAAATAAACGGAGATTCGATGTTTGGAAACAAGGCCTAGGGATCCTACTTTCACTAGTGGACACTCTCAACATTGCAATCATAATAGAATATAAATATAAGCACTTCATCATACTACTCTCTTATTGGATAGAGAACTCAAATTCATTGGGCAAGTGTGCAAAAGCACACCTCAAAGGCGTATTCCCAAGTACTAATAAACACCCCACACCATCACCGTGAGCATTCATAGGAGGTACTAACACACCACAATTCATAAGGGAGTTACACACGGCGCACACACTGTCACCATTACACCGAGGTCACAGTAACCCCAAAGTTCACATAATTAAGCACTTGAATAGCATATGACATCTAGATTACAAAGCTCATCATATGGATCTCAATCATGCAAGGCAATTCATGAGATCATTGTATTGAAGTACATGAGAGAGAGATGAACCACATAGCTACCGGTAGAGCCCTCAGCCCCGGGGTGAATTACTCCCTCCTCATCATGGAGACAGCGGTGAAGATGGCGGTGGAGACGGCGGTGGAGATGACTCTGGGGGCACCGTCCCCCAGGTGAAGTGCCGGAATGAGACTTCTGTCCCCGAATTGGAGTTTCGCGATGGCGGCGGCTCGGAAGGTTTCTCGGGTTTCATCAATCGGTGTCGATGTTTTAGGTCAGGGAGGCCTAAATAGGTGAAGAGGCGGAGTTGGAAGGGCCACGGGGGCCCACACAGTAGGGGGGCGCGCCCCCCTGGTGGCCGCGCCGCCATGTCATCTGGTGGCCCTGTGGCCCACCTCTGGTCCTTCCCGGGTGTTCTGGAAGCTTCGTGGAATTCTAAGATGCTGGGCGTTGATTTCGTCCGATTCCGAGAATATTTCCTTACTAGGATTTCTGAAACCAAAAACAGCAGAAAACAGCAACTGGCCCTACGGCATCTCGTCAATAGGTTAGTTCCGGAAAATGCATCAAAACGATATAAAGTGTGAACAAAACATGTAAGTATTGTCATAAAACAAGCATGGAACATAAGAAATTATCGATACGTATCGCATCCCAGCTTAGTTCCTACTCGTCCCGAGTAGGTAAACGATAACAAAGATAATTTCTGAAGTGACATGCTACCAACATAATTTTAATCATACTATTGTAAAGCATATAAGATGAATGCAGCGATTCAAAGCAATGGTAAATACAATGGTTAAACAACTGAATCATATAGCAAAGACTTATCATGAATAGTACTTTCAAAACAAGCATCAATAAGTCTTGCATAAGAGTTAACTCATAAAGCAATAGATTCATAGTAAAAGCATTGAAGCAACACAAAGGAAGATTAAGTTTCAGCGGTTGCTTTCAACTTGTAACATATATATCTCATGGATAGTTGTCAATGCAAAGCAATATAACAAGTGCAATAAGAAAGCATGTAAGAATCAATACACAGTTAACACAAGTGTTTGCTTCTAAGATAGAGAGAAATGGATAAACTGACTCAACATAAAAGTAGAAGAAAGGCCCTTCGCAGAGGGAAGCATTGATTGCTATATTTGTGCTAGAGCTTTTATTTTGAAAACAAGAAACAATTTTGTCAACGGTGGTAATAAAGCATATGTATTACGTAAATTATATTCTACAAGTTGCAAGCCTCATGCATAGATTACCAATAGTGCTCGCACCTTGTCCTAATTAGCTTGGATTTACATGGATTATCATTGCATAGCATATGTTTTAACCAAGTATCACAAAGGGGTACCTCTATGCCGCCTGTACAAAGGTCTAAGGAGAAAGCTCGCATTGGATTTCTCGCTTTTGATTATTCTCAACTTAGACATCCATACCGGGACAACATAGACAACAGATGATGGACTCCTCTTTAATGCATAAGCATTCAACAACAAATAATATTCTCATAAGAGATTTGAGGTTTGTTGTCCAAAACTGAAACTTCCACCATGGATCATGGCTTTAGTTAGCGGCCCAATGTTCTTCTATAACAATATGCATACTCAAACCATTTGATCATGATAAATCACCCTTACTTCAGACAAGACGAACATGCATAGCAACTCACATGATATTCAACAAAGGTGTAGTTGATGGCGTCCCCAGGAACATGGTTATCGCTCAACAAGCAACTTATTAAGAAATAAGATACATAAGCTACATATTCAATACCACAATAGTTTTTAGGCTATTTGTCCCATGAGCTATATATTGCGAAGACAAAGAATGGAAATTTAAAGGTAGCACTCAAGCAATTTACTTTGGAATGGCGGAGAAATAACATGTAGTAGGTAGGTATGGTGGACACAAATGGCATAGTGTTTGGCTCAAGGATTTTGGATGCATGAGAAGTAATCCCTCTCAATACAAGGTTTAGGCTAGCAAGGTTGTTTAAGGCAAACACAAGTATGAACCGGTACAGCAAAACTCACATAAAAGACATATTGCAAGCATTATAATACTCTACACCGTCTTCCTTGTTGTTCCCCTTACTAGAAAATATCTAGACCTTAGAGAGACCAATTATGCAAACCAAATTTTAGCAAGCTCAATGTATTTCTTCACTAATAGGTGCAAAGTATATGATGCAAGAGCTTAATCATGAGGACAACAATTGCCAAGTATCACATTGTTCAAGACATTATACCAATTACTACATGTAGCATTTCCCGTTTCCAACCATATAACAATGAACGAAGCATTTCAACCTTCGCCATGAACATTAAAAGTAAAGCTAAGAACACATGTGTTCATATGAACCAGAGGAGCGTGTCTCTCCCACACAAGGATGCTAGGATCAACTTTATTCAAACAAAACAAAAACAAAAACAAGCAGACGCTCCAAGTAAAGCGCATAAGATGTGACGGAATAAAAATATAGTTTCACTAGAGGAACCCGATAATGTGATGAAGAAGGGATGCCTTGGGCATCCCCAAGCTTAGACGCTTGAGTCTTCTTGAAATATGCAGGGATGAACCAGGGCATCTCCAAGCTTAGAGCTTTCACTCTCCTTGATCATATTGTATCATCCTCCTCTCTTGATCCTTGAAAACTTCCTCCACACCAAACTCGAAACATACTCATTAGAGGGTTAGTGCATAATCAAAATTCACATGTTCAGAGGTGACATAATCATTCTTAACACTTCTGGACATTGCACAAAGCTACTGAAAGTTAATGGAACAAAGAAATCCATCCAACACAGCAAAAGAGGCAATGCGAAATAAAAGGCAAAATCTGTCAAAACAGAACAGTCCGTAAAGACGAATTTTTTAAAGGCACCAGACTTGCTCAGATGAAAATGCTCAAATTGAATGAAAGTTGAGTACATATCTGAGGATCACGCACGTAAATTTGCTTATTTTTCTGAGTTACCTACAGACATAGCGACTCAATTTCGTGACAGCAAGAAAACTGTTTCTGCGCAGTAATCCAAATCTAGTATCAACTCTACTATCATAGACTTTACTTGGCACAACAATGCAATAAAATAAAGATAAGGAGAGGTTTCTACAGTAGTAACAACTTCCAAGACTCAAATATAAAATAAAAGTACTGTAGGAAAATAAAAACATGGGTTATCTCCCAAGAAGTGCTTTCTTTATAGCCATTAAGATGGGCTCAGCAGTTTTAGTGATGCACTCGCAAGAAATAAGAGTTGAAGCAAAAGAGAGCATCAAAAAGCAAATATGAAACACTTTTAAGTCTAACCCACTTCCTATGAAAAGGAATCTTGTAAATAAAAAAAATTCATGAAGCATAATGCAACAAGCATAGAAAGATAAAACAAGTGCAGCTTCAAGATTTTTAGCATATAGAGAGGTGTTTTAGTAACATGAAAATTTCTACAACCATATTTTCCTCTCTCATAATAACATCCAGTAGCATCATGAGCAAACTCAACAATATAACTATCACATAAAGCATTCTTATCATGAGTCTCATGCATAAAATTATTACTCTCCACATAAGCATAATCAATTTTAGTTGTAGTGGGAGCAAATTTAACAAAGTAGCTATCATTATTATTCTCATCATCAAATATAGGAGGCATATTGTAATCATAATCAAATTTATCCCCCATAACAGGCGGCACCAAAAGGCTACTATCATTATAATCATCATAAATAGGAGGCAAAGTATCATCAAAGTAAATTTTTCCTCCATGCTTGGGGACTAAAAATATCATGCTCATCAAAGCCAGCTTCCCAAGCTTAGAATTTTCCATATCATTAGCAACAATGGTGTTCAAAGCGTTCATACTAATATCATTACTACTAGCATGCAAATAAGGTTCCATAGGTTTTTTAATTTCCGCATCAAACCATCCATGTCTTAAATCAGGAAATAGCTTAAAAAGCTCACTGTTACCTTCCATTATGCCTCACTAGTGTAAACAAGAAACAAAAAGATGCAATTGCAGGATCTAAAGGAAATAGCTTCGAGCAATCACAACGGTACCAGAAAAGTGTTTGGTTACCTGGGACCGGAGGTGAGTGTGCCTTTACCTTTCTCACGGCGCTCAAAAAATAGCTTGATGTCTACGCACACTCCTTTTCCTGGGATGTTGGGCCCCAAGAGCAGAGGTTTGTAGAACAGCAACAAGTTTTCCCTTAAGTGTATCACCTAAGGTTTATCGAACTCAGGGAGGAAGAGGTCAAAGATATCCCTCTCAAGCAACCATGCAACCACAATACAAGAAGTCTCTTGTGTCCCCAACACACCCAATACACTTGTTAGATGTATAGGTGCACTAGTTCGGCGAAGAGATAGTGAAATACAGGTGGTATGGATGTATATGAGTGGTAATAGCAATCTGAATAAAATATGGCAGCGAGTAAACATGCAACAGAACAGTAAATAAACGGAGATTCGATGTTTGGAAACAAGGCCTAGGGATCCTACTTTCACTAGTGGACACTCTCAACATTGCAATCATAATTGAATATAAATATAAGCACTTCATCATACTACTCTCTTATTGGATAGAGAACTCAAATTCATTGGGCAAGTGTGCAAAAGCACACCTCAAAGGCGTATTCCCAAGTACTAATAAACACCCCACACCGTCACCGTGAGCATTCATAGGAGGTACTAACACACCACAATTCATAAGGGAGTTACACACGGCGCACACACTGTCACCATTACACCGAGGTCACAGTAACCCCAAAGTTCACATAATTAAGCACTTGAATAGCATATGACATCTATATTACAAAGCTCATCATATGGATCTCAATCATGCAAGGCAATTCATGAGATCATTGTATTGAAGTACATGAGAGAGAGATGAACCACATAGCTACCGGTAGAGCCCTCAGCCCAGGGGGTGAATTACTCCCTCCTCATCATGGAGACAGCGATGGTGAAGATGGCGGTGGAGACGGCGTGGAGATGACCGGGGGCAATTCCCGTCCGGCGGGTGCCGGAATAGAGACTTCTGTCCCCGAATTGGAGTTTCGCGATGGCGGCGGCTCTGGAAGGTATTCTCGGGTTTCGTCAATCGGTGTCGATGTTTTAGGTCAGGGAGGTTGTTATCACCAGAATTTGACCGAGTCAGAGGTGGGCCGCGATCAAGATTGGGCTTGAAGAATATATATATGGGAGAATATGTGAACCGGCCTTGTACACGAAGTTTGGGCTAGTTTGCCCTTGTATCTGTAAATATGATAGGATACGTGTCGGTTAGTTAGAGTTTGGCTCGTGCACGGTTGGGATTATTCCCACATTAGAAAGTCTACGGACTATAAATATGTATCTAGGGTTTATGAAATAAACAACAATCACGTTCACCACAAACCAATCTAGGCGCATCGCCAACTCCCTTGTCTTGAGGGTTTCTTCCGGGTAAGCATCATGCTGCCTAGATCGCATGCGATCTAGGCAGTATACGTTTATTCGCTGTTCATGCGTTGCTCGTACTGAAGCCTTTTGATGGCGAGCAACGTAGCTATCTTAGACGTGTTAGGGTTAGCATTGTTCATCGTATCATATGCTGTCGTCATGCAACCCTGAGACGTCTAGCCGCCTTTACACCTATCTTAGGTGTAAGGGCGGCACCCCGCTTGATCTTTACTTAGTAGATCCGATCCGTTATGATTGCTCCTTGTTCTTCAAGGATTAGTTTAATATCTGCATAGTTAGGCCTTACAAACGGGTTGAAGGATCCAATGGCGCGTAGGGTGTAGTTTGCTAGCCCTAGACAGGATGTTCCGGGGATCAACCTCGTGTTGGTTTTTAGGCCTTGCCTAGGGTCGGTTTACGATCACCGTGCGTGGCCGCCAGGCTCAATCACGAGTAGGATGTTCCGATTATATGGTGAAAACCCTAAATCGTAGTAGGTCGTTTTAGCTTTGTTTTGATCAAGCAGGACCACCATATATTCGTACACCTTGTACGGATCATGGGTGGATCGGCTCTTTGAGCCGATTCACGACCTAAGAGCCGATCGAGGCTCGTATTTAATGTTTACGTGTATGCCATGCAGAAACTAAGTGAGGCACATCCATCACCTTGACCAGGTATAGGTCAGGTGGCACGCTTGCACCAGCATCGGACGTGCGTGCCGAGTCTTTGCGGGCGTCGCTCGGAGGGGACCGGGGCTGCCCGCAGTCCTGACAGCCTCCCGGCTCTACTGTGTTGCCCGTCGCTGCTCGCCGGTGGGTTTCTGACCGCAACACATTATGGCACGCCCGGTGGGACCATCTTCGACATCAACCGCATCGCCATCTACATCTGAGATGGCGGAAGGCACCCCAGTCACGTACGAGGATCTGACCGAGGACCTCAAGAAGAAGTATGACGAGGTCAAAGCAATCCTCGCCGACCTCATCGGCTCTTTTCACGAACCCGCTCACATGGCATCGATGGAAAGGGTTCTCACCCGAAGGCGCGCTTGATGGAGTGGACCTGTCCGCCCCGTCGAAGAACGCACCAGGTCCTCGCGTCAGAGATTAACTTCTGGTAGCTCACTCACCGCACCGCCATTCCGAGAGCTGGTGAACACTTTGGAGCGTGTCGCTCTTCGGGTGATCCAGGAAATCATGAGGCATCAGCTCTCGTCAGGACCAGCTCTCGGGACTTACCAAGGAGAGGTGCCACTCCAGTCCCGTCCACCGCTGCCATTCGCGTTGGCAGCACCAGAGGTGCCGAGTTCACCGGCATACGTCGTCTACAAGATCGGTGGTGACCCTAGCGACTACCAGTTCTTGCATGAGGCGCCTAAGGAGATCCCTCATGGATACACGTGCACATACGTGCAGACGTAACTGGGCGCTCACAAACCCTCGCAACGGCAGGGACTGGAACAACAGAGGAACTGGAACAGATCTTGAGAAGCAGACGTGGCTAGCTAAATATGCCACTCCGACAAACCTCCAAAGCTCAGCTCCTGCAGTTGGCTCAGAGCTGAAAAGCAAGCATGGCTGGCTAAGTATGCACTCGGCGAATCTTCGAGTTCGACTCCGCAGCCGCACAAACGGATCAGATCGTACCATCCTGAAAGACCAGTTCGGCATGGTGCCGAAAGGAGGACAATCGGCTATTCCAAGCCGTACCCCAACGCGTACGAAGTTGATCCCGCTACCACCCAAATATCGGCTCCCGGACTTCTCCAAGTTTAATGGATCGAGATGGTGCCAGCCCCATCGAGCATGTGAGCCGATATTTGGCACAGCTGGGCATGATCTCAGCATCGATGAGCTGTGTGTGAGGTTCTTCGCACCCCCACGGGATCGGCTTTGGGTGGTACATCGCTGCCACCGAGCACTCAATCCGGACTTGGAAGCGTTGGAAGAGCGGTCCATCGCTAAGATCACCCGAGGCTTAGAGGCTGGCATTGCCGATGAAGCGCAAGTACGCCGGCGCCGAGAGACAGCGTCGGATTATGTCCTGCTCAGACCGCGAACGGTGGGTCTCGCATCGATCAAGGACGTGGCCTCCCAAGCAGACTACCCTTCACTGGCGGGTGCGATGCATAGGAACAACGCCACCGATGTATACCGGGATAAATTCAAGCGTGCGGTGGTCCTGGTTGAGGCAGATGAAGAAGGCTCAAGGAGATCAAGAGGTAGCGGTGGCTGAATGGACTCGGGGGCAAGCCCCGTGTCATGCAAGTGGGTTAAGCCACAAGGTCCCGAGGGTTTGACTTCGACGTTACCAAAGCTGAGCAGATTTTCACCTCTTACTTAAGGAGAAGCAGCTAAAGGTACCGAAGGCCACAAGATCCCCACGGCAGGAGTTGAATGGAAAGCCATACTGCAAGTGGCATAACACGTTCACCCACGCCACCAACGACTGCAGGGTGTGGCGGCAGCAAGTCCAAATGGTGATAGAACAAGGGCGTCTAATTTTCAACCAGTACGCCATGAAAGTCGACACACACCCTTTCCCCGCCGTTAACATGGTGGAGTGCACTTACTAGAGGGTGCCACCGAGTCTCGTTTAACATCAACATGGTAGGACTGGACACCACTCTGGCAAGGACGGAGACGAGGGCAGCAGCTGCTCGTAGCAAGGACACTGAGGAAGCCGATTCACGTGATCGGCTCCGTCACGATGGCAAGCACACAGAGGGAGAAGTGAGGAATGTGAGATATCAACGACCTCTCTCTGATCACCTCCTCAACAAGTATGTGAGTCAATATGACCAACGCCGACGAACCAACGACGATGGTGAAAGAAATCGTCTGGCTGGGGACACCAGGAGGTATCGTCGGCATGATCGCGATGAGGAGAGATATGAGCGCCATGCCAAGGAAAAGGCGAGAGAGCGAGACGACGAGGATAGGCACTGGGACTGTCCCTTCTTCAGACACTGCTGGGATTCAGGAATGAGCCGATTGCCTACAATCGGCAACTGCCCAGAATGTAGACAGAAGAGGGAAGACGCATCTAACGTGTCTGTGTTCAGACGTCTGGGGCCTCTCCCGCCTCGGAGCAAGCATGCTGAGTCCTCTCGGGTGGAAGACCTCGAGGAATTGGGAGACGATGAAGAAGAAGAAGATAAGTACCACCGGCCAAGGTGGTGCCCTGATGGACTCAGCCGTTCCCAAAAGCGTAGGGTTCAGCGACTACGTGGTTTAGAGGAAGCCGAAAGGTTATACCCGCACACGTTGAGGAAGGCGCGGCCTGATCTGGCCGCCAAAGTTCAGCGAACTCTGAACGAAGAAGGTCGGCCACAAAGGAAAGAGTGGCGCCCCAGACAAAAGAAAGCCGATGATGAAACATCGGCTGGCACACACATGGTGTTCATCCTTCCGACGGAGTTTAGTGCTCCAGGATTAGACGAAGCACCTGTGGCACAACTTGACTGCGGCCCACGGCCAGTTATCTTCGAGAAGCCACGAGAAAGAAGCTACAGACATCTGAAGGCCCTGTATTTGCGAGGTTATATCGATGGGCAGCCTGTCAACAAGATGCTGGTGGACACCGGAGCGGCAGTCAACATTATGCCATACTCCATGCTACGTCGGTTGGGACGCTCTAGCTCGGATGTGATCAAGACTAACGTGACATTGAGCGATTTTAATGGCCAAGCGTCTGACGCACAAGGTGTTCTAAGCGTGGATCTGACCGTAGGAAGGAAAACCATCCCTACGACGTTCTTTATTGTCGATAGCAAGAGCACCTATGCTGTCCTGCTAGGAAGAGATTGGATCCACGCCAACTGTTGCATTCCATCCACGATGCACCAATGCGTAATACAGTGGGATGGAGATGAGGTAGAGGTCATCCATGCGGATAACTCAGCCGAGATTTCAACGGCTGGCATGAACGTTTGGGAGACAACAGGCCAAGAGCCACTCTCAGGCATCAATTTGGACGACTGCGAGCGCATCGACGTGACAAAGGACGGGGTTAGCTGGTCTTATCCACCGGCCGACCGTAGCAAGAACAAACCTACGGACAAACGTGGCGAGGCCGATCCTTGGGATCGGCCCCAAAGATCTATGGAGGAACATTGCAAAACCTTCATTGAGTGATTCAATCAACATGGAGGCCGATTCCGGCAATCGGCCAAAATTATCTTCACCACACGTCCTGCCTGGGTTCAACGTCGATCTATTGAGCAGCAGTTTTACGTCGGCTGATGAGAATCAACATTAGTCCTAATAGAGCCGACGTTCAAACACAGTGCCTTGACTAGCTACAGAGCCGATATCCATAGTTACCTGACAGATTCGGCTCGGGGGGCACCTAATCAGATGAAAAATCGGCCAGTAAAAAAAATCTCATGGTCATGGTATACAGCCGATGCACGGACATCGACTTTAGAGCTAAGAAACAAAGCCGATGCGCAGCCATCGACTCTAGTACAATTACACAGATCTACCCGCTGCGTGTTCAAGGCCTCTGCTTCCTTGAGGGAGTGAACAATGAGAGCTTCCCCGGCCGCAATGAGCTGGGTTTGGTGCCCGAACTTTCTCTTCAAGGACTTCCAACCCTTTACGTCAGTATCGGCTTTCAACGGAAGAAGAGGCAATCGATGGGAACGAGTTTAGCTGACTCGGCATGGTGGCTGTCTCGGAGTTACCTAAGTTTAAAGCCCTTTGTCTGATCCGTGCATCCTCACCGTTATTCTCGCCTTGAATGAGGCTCGGGGGGCAGCTGGCCTGGTAGATGCTCTGTTTTAGAAGCCGATTGGAGTTTCATCGGCTGGTCCGTCGTTGCAACCTTCTTCAAAAATGGGAGTTTGCGCAGAGAGGATCGCTGGAGCTGGTGGGAGAAATTTAAGGGCTCTCTTGAAGGCAAGGGTCCACATTATCTACCAGATCTCAAAGTCATCAGTTGAGTTGAAGGATAGATTTGAAGAACCGATGCGTTGCTATCGGCTCATTGAGCATTGGCTAAGTGAACAATCGGCAAAGTCAGTATGAAGGGGAATCGGCTAAATTAGCTTAAAGGAAATCGGCAAAATCAAATTGGGGGAAATTCTTCATTGATAAATAGGATTTCTTACATAAAGAGCTGATTGCTCTCAAAAGGAAGTACTAGGGGGTACATTGCCCCATCTACTACGGCTGATCCTAGGCTAAGGGTCCTATCTACGGCCGTCGCCGTCGTCGCCGCTGCCGCGCCTGCCGGCGCTACTCCCCCGCGGGTTCGTCGTCGCGCCGCAGCGGCCGCGGCCGGGCCCTCGTTGTCCTCGTCCTCCTCGCGTGCGTCGTCGTCGTCGGTCGCCAAGTTGAGGTTCCCCGGCCGTGGGAAGCGCTTGGCCGGCGGCTCGTCGAAGGAGGTGTCGTCGTCCTCCTCCTTCTCCTCCTCCTCCTCCTCCTCCTCCTCCTCGGGGGAGGTGAAGTCATCCCAGGAGAAGCGATCGTCATCGCTCTCCTCCTCCGTTTCCCCGTCGCGAGGAAGCGGAGGTCACTTTCCCGTCGGTCGAGGACTTGTCGCCCTCAGACCAGACGGAGAAATCGTGACTGGATTCCTCCCCGGCTTCAATGGCGCGGCGGATGTTGGCTGCATGAGCCTCCTCCGGGTCCCGTTCCGGCGTCGGCTCGCGGGAGGAGGAGGATTGGGTGGAAAGACCCGATGAGGGAGGAGGAAGAAGACATGGTGGCGCAGAGGGCTTTTTGAGTGCTAATGCGAAGGGGATGAAGAAGCGAACTGTTTGGGGTTAAATAAAAGGGATATAGTGGAAATTCAATGCCATAGCAGTTTCCGAGGAAGTGGTGCCCAAACGAGAAAAAACTGCCAAGTCACGCGGAGAAGTTGAGAAGGCAAGGCATCATGATGAAGGATACTGCTGCTCTGCCACGACATGACCCGACGAAGAAAAACAGAGTGATTTTGGAATCATCAATTCCAAAACCAGGGGGTCATGTGTTATCACCAGAATTTGACCGAGTCAGATGTGGGCCGTGAACAAGATTGGGCTTGAAGAATATATATATGGGAGAATATGTGAATCGGCCTTGTACACGAAGTTTGGGCTATGTTTGCCCTTGTATCTGTAAATATGATAGGATACGTGTCGGTTAGTTAGAGTTTGGCTCGTGCACGGTTGGGATTATTCCCACATTAGAAGTCTACGGACTATAAATATGTATCTAGGGTTTATGAATAAACAACAATCACGTTCACCACAAACCAATCTAGGCGCATCGCCAACTCCCTTGTCTCGAGGGTTTCTTCCGGTAAGCATCATGCTGCCTAGATCGCTTCTTGCGATATAGGCAGTATACGTTATTCGCTGTTCATGCGTTGCTCGTACTAAAGCCTTTTTGATGGCGAGCAACGTAGTTATCTTAGACGTGTTAGGGTTAGCATTGTTCATCGTATCATATGCTGTCGTCGTGCAACCCGATCTAGCTGCCTTTACACCTATCTTAGGTGTAAGCACCCGCTTGATCTTTACTTAGTAGATCCGATCCGTTATGATTGCTCCTTGTTCTTCAAGGATTAGTTTAATATCTGCATAATTAGGCCTTACAAACGGGTTGAAGGATCCCGCGTAGGGTGTAGTTTGCTAGCCCTAGACGGATGTTCCGGGGATCAACCTCGTGTTGATTTTTAGGCCTTGCCTAGGGTCGGTTTACGATCACCGTGCGTGGCCGCCGGGCTCAATCACGAGTAGGATGTTTCGATTATGTGGTGAAAACCTAAATCGTAGTAGGTCGTTTTAGCTTTGTTTTGATCAAGCAGACCACCATATATTCGTACACCTTGTACGGATCATGGGTGGATCGGCTCTTTGAGCCGATTCACAGGACAACCCGAGAGCCGATCGAGGCTCGTATTTAATGTTTACGTATGCCATGCATGAAACTAAGCGAGGCACATCCATCACCTTCCCGACCAGGTATAGGTCAGGTGGCACGCCCCTGCACCAGCATCGGACGTGCGTGCCGAGTCTTTGCGGGCCGTCGCTCGGAGGGACCAGGCCAGCCGTAGCCCCGGCAGCCTCCCTCCGTGTTGCCCGTCGCTGCTCGCCGGTGGGTTTCGGCACCGCAACAGAGGCCTAAATAGGCGAAGAGGCGGAGTCGGAAGGCCACGGGGGGCCCACACAGTAGGGGGCGCGCCCCCCTAGTGGCCGCGCCGCCATGTCATCTGGTGGCCTGTGGCCCACCTCTGGTCCTTCCCGGGTGTTTTGGAAGCTTCGTGGAATTCTAAGATGCTGGGCGTTGATTTCGTCCAATTCCGAGAATATTTCCTTACTAGGATTTCTGAAACCAAACAAAGAAAACAGCAACTGGCCCTACGGCATCTCGTCAATAGGTTAGTTCCGGAAAATGCATCAAAACGATATAAAGTGTGAACAAAACATGTAAGTATTGTCATAAAGAAGCATGGAACATAAGAAATTATCGATACGTCGGAGACGTATCAGTACCTTGGTGGAGGCATTTCCTCCTCAACATAGGCCGCTCTTGCTGCGTGATAATTTTGCCCAGTTTCACCTCTACCGGCATAATTGTTTCCGGCGTAACCATTTCCGGCATAGCCACGAAATGCCCCTTGGCTTTTTCTTCTGGCCTCATGTCGCCCGGCTTGTTGTTTTCCGGCAAGCACCGGATCATATACAATCATCTGCTGCGCATTTACTTTCTTCTCTTTACTTCTGTCCGGATGGGGGGACGATGCCTGCCCCTGGGACTTGCTTCCGGCATTCTTTGCCGAACGCACCGATTTCGATGCTGCCACTTTGTTTACCCTAGCAAGCTCAGCGTTTTGTTCCTGAATCATGTCAAGCAACTCCCTAACACGATCTTGCTGTTTTGCTAGAGCATCTCCGGTAAGCGAGTCACACAACTCTACTGCCTCCCTAGCAGCTTTTATGGTTTTATCCAGACTGCTGTACTTAGGTTTTTCTACAATGCTCAAGGATGCAGATATGCTTTTTTCGGCAAGAACTTCCTTACGCAAATCCTGGTCTAGATTGCGAGCCTTAAGCCGGTTTTCCGGTACTCTAGCAGGCTGAGCGCTAACGGAAGCAAAGCCATGGGCAGCGGTATACTCACGTAGGGTTAGGTTCAGCTCGCGCTGCGCCCGGATGATGTCCGCGCCTCCGGAGAGTAGCTTTTCCGTTGTGCCTCTAGCTCCGCCTGAGCCGCCGCCGGATCGATGTTCTGCGCGATGGGCGCGCCAGCACGCTCATGGCCGCTTGGAGAGGAGTCTCCGGTGGCGCTGCAGATGCACCCTCAACCGCTTGGTCACGCTCGGTCGGCGGCTTGGCCGTGCGCGCGGACTTCGTCTGTCCAGCGCCTTCCGCCGCGACCTCCTTGCCGGCGTCAGCCGCACCAACCACCAGCACTCCACGCTGCCGGCGGCGTGGTCAGCCAAACTCAGATCTAAGATCTCCACATAAAGCATTACAATCAAAATCATTGACCCTCATCTTAATGATGGGCTCCCAACCATCTTCCAACTTCCTAGGAATAGAAGTTTCAAGTTTTAATTTATCTTCTCTAGCTTTAATGAGAGCATTCGTAATATGTTTTGTAAAGGCCAAATTTATAGCACTAGCATTAGGACTTCTAGCAAGTTTTTGTAAAAACTTTATAACATCAGAGATGTGACAATCATCAAAATCTAAACCATTATGATCTAAAGCAATGGGATCATTGTCCCCAATATTTTGAACAATTTCAGCAGTTTTATCACAGGCAGTTTCAGCAGTTTTAGCAGTTTCAGATAGTTTTGCACGCTTTGCATTAGGAGTAGAAACATTGCCAACACCAATTATTTTATCATATAGTAGGACATGTGAAGCATCAACATTACTAGTGGTGGTAATAGTCCAAACTTTAGCTACATTATTCTCTTTAGCATTTTCTTCTCTTTCCCACCTAGCATGCAATTCAGCCATCAATCTAATATTCTCATTAATTCGAACTTGGATGGCGTTTGCTGTAGCAAATGACTTAATATCTTTAGTTTCATTAGGCATAACTTTCAATTTTAAAAGATCAACATCAGCAACAAGACTATCAACTTTAGAAGCAAGAATATCAATTTTACCAAGCTTTTCTTCAATGTTTTGTTAAAAGCGTTTGTGTACTAATAAATTCTTTAAGCATGGCTTCAAGACCATAGGGTACACTCCTATTATTTTTGTAAGAATTACCATTAGAATTACCATAACCATTACTATTATTAGAAGGATATGGCCTATAGTTGTTACCAGAACTATTCCTATAAGCATTGTTGTTGAAATTATTATTTTTAATGAAGTTCACATCAACACGCTCTTCTTGAGCAACCAATGAAGCTAAAGGAACATTATTAGGATCAACATTAGTTCTACCATTCACAAGCATAGACATAATAGCATCAATCTTATCACTCAAGGAGGAGGTTTCTTCAACAGAATTTACCTTCTTACCTTGTGGAGCTCTTTCCGTGTGCCATTCAGAGTAATTAATTATCATATCATCAAGAAGATTTGTTGCGGCGCCTAGAGTGATGGACATAAAAGTATCTCCAGCAGCTGAATCCAATAGGTTCCGCGAAGAAAAATTCAATCCTGCATAAAAGGTTTGGATGATCATCCAAGTAGTCAGTCCATGGGTAGGGCAATTCTTTACCAAAGATTTCATTCTTTCCCATGCTTGAGCAACATGCTCATTATCCAATTGCTTAAAATTCATTATGCTACTTCTCAAAGATATAATTTTAGTAGGAGGATAATATCTACCAATGAAAGCATCCTTACATTTAGTCCATGAATCAATACTATTCTTAGGCAAAGATAGCAACCAATCTTTAGCTCTTCCTCTTAAGGAGAAAGGAAACAATTTCAGTTTTATAATGTCACCATCTACATCCTTATACTTTTGCATTTCACAAAGTTCAACAAAATTATTAAGATGGGCAGCAGCATCATCAGAACTAACACCAGAAAATTGCTCTCTCATAACAAGATTTAGTAAAGCAGGTTTAATTTCAAAGAATTCTGCTGTAGTAGCAGGTGGAGCAATAGGTGTGCATAGGAAATCATTATTATTTGTGCTAGTGAAGTCACACAACTTAGTATTTTCAGGAGTACCCATTTTAGCAATAGTAAATAAAGCAAACTAAATAAAGTAAATGCAAGTAACTAATTTTTTTTGTGTTTTTGATATAGAGAACGCAAACAAGACAGTAAATAAAGTAAAGCAAGTAACTAATTTTTTTGTATTTTGATAATAAGAAAGCAAACAAAGCAGTAAATAAAATAAAGTAAAGCAAGACAAAAACAAAGTAAAGAGATTGGAAGTGGGAGACTCCCCTTGCAGCGTGTCTTGATCTCCCCGGCAACGGCGCCAGAAAAAGAGCTTGTTGACGCGTAAAGCACACGCCCGTTGGGAACCCCAAGAGGAAGGTGTGATGCGTACAGCAGCAAGTTTTCACTCAGTAAGAAACCAAGGTTTAACGAACCAGTAGGAGTCAAGGAGCACGTGAAGGTTGTTGGTGACGGAGTGTAGTGCGGTGCAACACCAGGGATTCCGGCGCCAACGTGGAACCTGCACAACACAATCCAAATACTTTGCCCCAACTTAACGGAGGTTGTCAATCTCATCGGCTTGCTGTAAACAAAGGATTAAATGTATGGTGTGGAAAATGATGTTTGTATGCAAAGAACAGAGAACAATGTTTGCAGTAGATTGTATTCAGATGTAAAAGAATGGACCGGGGTCCACAGTTCACTAGTGGTGTCTCTCCAATAAGAAATAGCATGTTGGGTGAACAAATTACAGTTGGGCAATTGACAAATAAAGAGGGCATAACAATGCACGTACATATCATGATGAGTAGAGTGAGATTCAATTGGGCATTACGACAAAGTACATAGACCGCTATCCAGCATGCATCTATGCCTAAAAAGTCCACCTTCGGGTTAGCATCCGCACCCCTTCCATTAAGTTGCAAACAAAAGACAATTGCATTAAGTATGGTGCGTAATGTAATCAACACAAATATCCTTAGACAAAGCATTGATGTTTTATCCCTAGTGGCAACAGACATCCACAACCTTAGAACTTTCTGTCACTGTCCCAGATTTAATGGAGGCATGAACCCACTATCGAGCATAAATACTCCCTCTTGGAGTTACAAGTATCAACTTGGCCAGAGCCTCTACTAGCAACGGAGAGCATGCAAGATCATAAACAACACATATATGATAGATTGATAATCAACTTGACATAGTATTCCATATTCATCGGATCCCAACAAACACAACATGTAGCATTACAAATAGATGATCTTGATCATGATAGGCAGCTCACAAGATCTACAATGATAGCACAATGAGGAGAAGACAACCATCTAGCTACGCTATGGACCCATAGTCCAGGGGTGAACTACTCACACATCGATTCGGAGGCGATCATGGCGATGAAGAGTCCTCGGAGATGATTGCCCTCTCTCCGGTGGGTGCCGGAGGCGATCTCCTGAATCCCGAGATGGGATTGGCGGCGGCGTCTCTGAAGGTTTTCCGTATCGTGGCTCTCGGTACAGGGGTTTTTGCGACGAAGGCTTTAAGTAGGTGGAAGGGTAGGGTTGGAGGCGGCGCGAGGGGCCCACACCACAGGCCGGCGCGGGCCCCAGGCTGGCCGCGCCGCCCTGTGGTTTAGCCACCTCGTGGCCCCACTTCGTATGATCTTCGGTTTTCTGGAAGCTTCGTGGAAAAATAAGACCCTGGGCGTTGATTTCGTCCAATTCCGAGAATATTTCCTTTGTAGGATTTCTGAAACCAAAAACACAGAAAACAGAAGCGGCTCTTCGGCATCTCGTCAATAGGTTAGTGCCGGAAAATGCATAATAATGACATAAAGTGTGTATAAAACATGTGAGTATCATCATAAAAGTAGCATGGAACATAAGAAATTATAGATACGTTTGAGACGTATCAGTGCCCCAGAAAAATTTGTCTTTACGTACTGTTCTATTTTGACAGATTCTGCCTTTTATTTCGCATTGCCTGTTTTGCTATGTTTGATGGATTTCTTTGTTCCATTAACTTTCGTAGCTTTGTGCAATGTCCGTGTTAAGAATGATTATGTCACCTCTGAACATGTGAATTTATGATTATGCACTAACCCTCTAATGAGTTTGTTTTGAGTTTGGTGTGGAGGAAGTTTTCAAGGATAAAGAGAGGAGGATGATACAATATGATCAAGGAGAGTGAAAACTCTAAGCTTGGGGATGCCCCGTGGTTCATCCCTGCATATTTCAAGAATACTCAAGCATCTAAGCTTGGGGATGCCAAGGCATCCCTTCTTCATCGACAACTTATCGGGTCACCTCTAGTGAAACTATTTTTATTCCGTCACATTTTATGTGCTTTACTTGGAGCGTCTTTATGTTTTTATTTTCGTTTTGTTTGAATAAAATCGGATCCTAGCATTCTTTGTGTGGGAGAGAGACACGCTCCGCTGTTGCATATGAACACATGTGTTCTTAGCTTTACTCTTAATGTTCATGGCGAAGGTTGAAACTGCTTCGTTCATTGTTATATGGTTGGAAACAGAAAATGCTTCATGTGGTAATTGGTATAACGTCTTGAATAATTTGATACTTGGCAATTGTTGTGCTCAAATAGATCATGTTTAAGCTCTTGCATCATGTACTTTGCACCTATTAATAAAGAATTACCATAGAGCTTGTTGAAATTGGGTTTGCATGATTGGTCTCTCTAAAGTCTAGATATTTTCTGGTGAGGGTTTGAACAACAAGGAAGACAGTGTAGAGTCTTATAATGCTTGCAATATGTTCTTATGTAAGTTTTGTTGTACCAGTTCATACTTGTGTTTGCTTCAAACAACCTTGCTAGCCTAAGCCTTGTATTGAGAGGGATTACTTCTCGTGCATCCAAAATCCTTGAGCCAAACACTATGCCATTTGTGTCCACCATACCTACCTACCACATGGTATTTCTCTGCCATTCCAAAGTAAATTGCTTGAGTGCTACCTTTAAAATTCCATTCTTTGTCTTTGCAATATATAGCTCATGGGAAAAATAGCTTAAAAACTATTGTGGTATTGAATATGTACTTATGTATCTTATTTCTTATAAGTTGCTTGTTGAGCGGTAACCATGTTCCTGGGGACGCCATCAACTATTTCACCTTTGTTGAATATCGTGTGAGTTGCTATGCATGTTCGTCTTGTCTGAAGTAAGGGTGATTTATCATGATCAAATGGTTTGAGTATGCATATTGTTAGAGAAGAACATTGGGCCGCTAACTAAAGCCATGATCCATGGTGGAAGTTTCAGTTTGGACAACAATCCTCAATCTCTTATGAGAATATTATCTGTTGTTGAATGCTTATGCATTAAAGAGGAGTCCATTATCTGTTTTCTATGTTGTCCCGGTATGGATGTCTAAGTTGAGAATAATCAAAAGCGAGAAATCCAATGCGAACTTTCTCCTTAGACCTTTGTACAGGCGGCATAGAGGTACCCCTTTGTGACACTTGGTTTAAACATATGCTATGCAATGATAATCCATGTAAATCCAAGCTAATTAGGACAAGGTGCAGACACTATTGGTATACTATGCATGAGGCTTGCAACTTATAGGATATCTTATGCATAACACATATGAATTATTACTACCGTTGACAAAATTGTTTCTATGTTTTCAAAATAAAAGCTCTAGCACAAAAATAGCAATCCATGCTTCCCTCTGCGAAGGGCCTTTCTTTTACTTTATGTTGAGTCAGTTTACCTACTTCTTTCTATCTGAGAAGCAAACACTTGTGTCAACCGTGTGCATTGATTCCTACATACTTTCTTATTTGCATTCATCATATTACTTTGTGTTGACAATTATCCATGAGATAAACATGTTGAAGTTGAAAGCAACTGCTGAAACTTATATCTTCCTTTGTGTTGCTTCAAAACTTTCTACTAAGAATCTATTGCTTTATGAGTTAACTCCTATGCAAGTCTTATTGATGCTTGTCTTGAAAGTACTATTCATGAAAAGTCTTTGCTATATGATTCAGTTGTTTAAATCATTGTCTTTACCATTGCCTCGAATCACTTCATTCATCTCATATGCTTTACAATAATATTGATCAAGATTATGATAACATGTCACTTCAGAAATTATCCTTGTTATCGTTTACCTACTCGAGGGCGAGTAGGAACTAAGCTTGGGGATGCTTGATACGTCTCAAACGTATCTATAATTTCTTATGTTCCATGCTACTTTTATGATGATACTCACATGTTTTATACACACTTTATGTCATTATTACGCATTTTTACGGCACTAACCTATTGACGAGATGCCGAAGAGCCGATTGTTTTCTGCTGTTTTTGATTTCAGAAATCCTACGAGGAAATATTCTCGGAATTGGACGAAATCAACGCCTAGGGTCTTATTTTTCCACGAAGCTTCCGAAGACCGAAGGGATTACGGGGCGACGGCGCCGCCACCATAGGGCCGCGCGGCCTAAGGGGGCCCGCGCCGCCCTATGGGCACTAGTAGGAAAACCCTTATAGGCGGAGCTTATTTTTGTGGCGCACCACCAAAAATGCGCCACAGAAAGTTATTTTGTGGCGCACCAGACACGGTGCGCCACAGAAATAGCTTAATTTTGTGGCGCACTAGGGATCCATGCGCCACAGAAATTTGGTGGGGTCAGCCCCAATCATTGGTTTCACTATTTCTGTGGCGCACAGGATCACGTGCGCCACGAAATAAGACATTCTGTGGCGCACGGCCTGGTGCGCCACTGAATTAAGACTTTCTGTGGCGCACCGGTCCCGTGCGCCACTGAATTAAGACTTTCTCGTGGCGCACGTGGGATGGTGCGCCGCAAAGCTTTATTTCGCGCACATGAGTTCCATGCAACTCACCCCCCCCCCCGTGGATCGCCTTTTTAACCTCTGTAAAAAATAAAAAAATAGATAAAATTTTCAAAAAATAAATCCCTTCAAGATGCCTATGTATTATGTCATCTTTTACCACTGAGAATTAACAAACAATAATTTCGACTTTTTTTGCAAAATTACGTGGGAAAATCATCAAACTGGATTTCTGGTTGCATACGAACTCGAAAAAAACGCATAATATATCAAAATGTTCCCACGAAAAATCTACATTCGAATTCACCTGGGCTTGCCCGGTTGGACAATTTTTAGAATCTACAAATTCGAAAAGAGTAAAAAGTTACGGGCAGTTAAAGATTTTTTGCTGCAAAATACAAAAAAAAGAAAAAAAATTCTGTGGCGCACCAAGTGCCCATGCGCCACAGAAATAACGTTCGAAATTTGAAATTTCTGGCGCCCACTTCTCCTTCTCTCCTCCATTTCTCCACTTCTCCCCTTCTCCCATTCTCCACTTCTCCCCTTCTCCTCCTCTCCTCTTCTCTTCCTCTCCTCCACTTCTCCACTTCTCCCCTTCTCCTCCTCTCCTCTTCTCTTCCTCTCCTCCACTTCTCCACTTCTCCTCTCTCCTCTCCTACACCGGCGACCTACTCCGGCGACCAACAACTCCGGCGACCTACTCCGGCGACCTACTACGGCGACCACGACCAACACCTCCTCCGGCGACCACCTCCTCCACAACAACCACCTTCTCCTCCTCCTCCGGCGACAACAACAACAACCACCACCACCTCCTCTACCACCACCACCACCACCACCACCTCCTCCTCCACCACCACCACCACCACCACCTCCACCTCCACCTCCACCTCCTCCTATTCCACCACCACCACCTCCTCCGGCCGGCCTCATCCTCCACCCACCCACCCACCCCACCCACGCAACCAATCACCCACCTCCGGCGACCTTCCAGAAAAATTTAAAAAAAAATCGGCGGCCCCAGATCTAGATCTAGATCTACATCTGGCCGCCACTTTTTTTGAAATTTTAAAAAAAACTGTGGCGCGGTGGTGCGCCACAGAAATAAGACTTCTGTTTCTGTGGCGCACCCGCCCGGTGCGCCACAAAATAAGCTTTCGTGGCGCATTGGCTGGTGCGCCACAGAATCCTTATTTTTGTGGCGAGAATTCTGTGGCGCACCACCCATGCGCCACAGAATGTGTTTTTGGTGCGCCACTGATGAGGCTTTTCCTACTAGTGGGGGTGGGCCCCTCGCGCCGCCTCCAATCCTGCCCTTCCGCCTACTTATAACCTTCATCGCGAAAACCCATGTACCGAGAGCTACGATACAGAAAACCTTCCAGAGACACCGCCGCCGCCAATCCCATCTCGGGGATTCAGAAATCGCCTCCCCCCGGAGAGGGAATCATCTCCCGGAGGACTCTTCATCGCCATGATCGCCTCCGGATTGATGTGTGAGTAGTTCACCCCTGGACTATGGGTTCATAGCAGTAGCTAGATGGTTGTCTTCTCTTCATTGTGCTATCATGTTAGATCTTGTGAGCTGCCTATCATGATCAAGATAATCTATTTGTAATGCTACATGTTGTGTTTGTTGGGATCCGATGAATATGGAATACTATGTCAAGTTGATTATCAATCTATCATATATGTGTTGTTTATGATCTTGCATGCTCTCCGTTGCTAGTAGAGGCTCTGGCCAAGTTGATACTTGTAACTCCAAGAGGGAATATTTATGCTCGATAGTGGGTTCATGCCTCCATTAAATCTGGGACTAAAGTTCTAAGGTTGTGGATGTGTTGTTGCCACTAGGGATAAAACATCAATGCTTTGTCTAAGGATATTTGTGTTGATTACATTACGCACCATACTTAATGCAATTGTCCGTTGTTTGCAACTTAATACTGGAAGGGGTGCGGATGCTAACCCGAAGGTGGACTTTTTAGGCATAGATGCATGCTGGATAGCGGTCTATGTACTTTGTCGTCATGCCCAATTGAATCTCACTCTACTCATCATGATATGTATGTGCATTGTTATGCCCTCTTTATTTGTCAATTGCCCAATTGTAATTTGTTCACCCAACATGCTATTTCTTATTGGAGAGACACCACTAGTGAACTGTGGACCCCGGTCCATTCTTTTACATCTGAATACAATCTACTGCAACATTGTTCTTTACTGTTCTTCGCAAACAAACATCATTTTCCACACCATACATTTAATCCTTTGTTTACAGCAAGCCGGTGAGATTGACAACCTCACTTTTAAGTTGGGGCAAAGTATTTGGATTGTGTTGTGCAGGTTCCACGTTGGCGCCGGAATCCCTGGTGTTGCGCCGCACTACACTCCGTCACCAACAACCTTCACGTGCTCCTTGACTCCTACTGGTTCGATAACCTTGGTTTCTTACTGAGGAAAACTTGCTGCTGTACGCATCACACCTTCCTCTTGGGGTTCCCATAGACAGAGATAGCAACCAATCTTTAGCTCTTCCTCTTAATGAGAAAGGAAACAATTTTAACTTTATAATGTCACCATCTACACCTTATACTTTTGCATTTCACATAGTTTAACAAAATTATTTAGATGGGCAGGAGCATCATCAGAACTAATACCAGAAAATTGCTCTCTCATAACAAGATTTAGTAAAGCAGGTTTAATTTCAAAGAATTCTGCTGTAGTAGCAGGTGGAGCAATAGGTGTACATAAGAAATCATTATTATTTGTGTTTGTGAAGTCACACAACTTAGTATTTTCAGGAGTACCCATTTTAGCAATAGTAAATAAAGTAAACTAGATAAAGTAAATGCAAGTAACTAATTTTTTTGTGTTTTTAATATGGCAAACAAGATAGTAAATAAAGTAAAACTAGCAACTAATTTTTTTGTGTTTTGTTTTAGTGCAGCAAACAAAGTAGTAAATAAAAGTAAAGCAAGACAAAAACAAAGTAAAGAGATTGGAGGTGGAGACTCCCCTTGCAGCGTGTCTTGATCTCCCCGGCAACGGCGCCAGAAAAAGAGCTGCTGACGTGGGAGTTGGATTGCAACGGCCTCAGAAAGTAGCTTCCTTGTGACGGTAAAGCACTCGTTCACCCCAAGAGGAAGGTATGATGTTGTACAGCAGCAAGATCCCCAGTAAGAAACCAAGGTTTATCGAACCAGTAGGAGTCAAGAAGCACGTTGAAGGCAAGGCTGTCTCCACAAATTTGGGGCCCCTGTGCGAAAATCAAAATATAGAGTCTAAAATATGAAAAATAAGATAATCAAAACATATTTTTTTAGTGGATGGAATAGCTTTAAACTGTACACTAGTTCATACAATGCTTAGCAATATGTCAAAAACCCTGACGCCAAAAAAATGTAGTTTACTTTTTTGAGAAACAAAAAACCGAAGTGCTTTTTTGGGGAAAACAAAAAATGTGTAATTTCAAAGGATTGGGGCCCGTTTCCTCTAGCTAGCTAGTCACCCCAGCCATGCCCACGTTCTTTACAAATTCACCACGACACCACGTTTTCTTTTTAAGCTTAGACACCACGTTTCTTAGTGGAACACCACGGCTTATTTTGCCCATGTCTTTCACTTGACGGAATTTGGCCCAGCAGCCCAATAACGCTTCGGTTCATCGCCCTATCTTCTTCATCGAGAGCAAGAACAGACGCCATTCCATGGCGGCGCTGTAAGCCTGTAACCTCAATGATCTGCTAATATGCTGAGCAGAATCAGAAAGCTTAAGATAGCGTCGCGGATCCAGCTCGTAGTACTAGGCCGTCCGCCCAAGCTAGTAGCGAAGCAAAGTACTTGAGAAAATATTCGGGGCCCCCCAAATTTTGGGGCCTCGTGCGGTCGCCCAGCTCGCACGTGCTTGTCGACGACCCTGGTTGAAGGTTGATGGCGGCGGAGTGTAGTGCGGCGCAACACCAGGGATTCCGGCGCCAACGTGGAACCTGCACAACACAATCCAAGTACTTTGCCCCAACTTAACAGTGAGGTTGTCAATCTCACCGGCTTGCTGTAACAAAGGATTAGATGTATAGTGTGGAAGATGATGTTTGAAAACGTAGAACAAGTATTGCAGTAGATTGTATTCGATGTAAAAGAATGGACCGGGGTCCACAGTTCACTAGTGGTGTCTCTCCAATAAGAGTAAGCATGTTGGGTGAACAAATTACAGTTGGGCAATTGACAAATAAAGAGAGCATAACAATGCACATACATGTTATGATGAGTAGTGTGAGATTTAATTGGGCATTACGACAAAGTACATAGACCGCTATCCAGCATGCATCTATGCCTAAAAAGTCCACCTTCAGGTTATCATCCGAACCCCCTCCAGTATTAAGTTGCAAACAACAGACAATTTCATTAAGTATGGTGCGTAATGTAATCAACAAATACATCCTTAGATATAGCATTGATGTTTTATCCCTAGTGGCAACAGCACATCCACAACCTTAGAGGTTGCTGTCACTCCCCCAGATTTAATGGAGGCATGATGTGGGGACCCCGGACTAGCTGTCCGAAATTCCCTCTTATGTATACAGTTCACGATCCCATGATCAGTGCGCCGTGAACACATAACCGAACTGATATCAAATTACACCATCCATTACAAAGCGGAATAAGAAAATTACAACATGGTCACATGACCAATACTTACATAATAGCCTCGAAGGGCCTAACTAAACATCAGAGTAGCATCATCACTTCAGCAGCGCAGTACCCAAGTCATCTGCCATAACCCTACAGGCAACTGACTGGGAAGACGCTCCTAGCTCGCATAGACGTCGTCAACTCCTTCTTCATCTGTCGAACTCCTTCAAGTCTGGCTAAGTAAATAGCCAGGGACAAAGCCGTGAGTACATTTGGAATTGTACTCGCAAACCATCAAGAAGGTGATAAAAATTCTAACTAGAGAAGACAAGAGAGGAACCATAGTTTCTCTCGTGGATGTAGCATGTGGAAGAGAAATAGTTTCTCTTGTGGATATAGCATGTGGAAGAGAAATAGTTTCTCTTGTGGATATAGCATCCCGGCATCTCGAGTGATGGGGACACTAAGGGAGTCCTATGACATCTCTATACCTTTGTTAAAGAGGTAGCATACCGCCATCTCAATTGATGGGGATACTAGGGAAGTCCTATGACATCTCTATATCTTTGTTGAAGAAGATACTTCAAAAGATAAACTACGACATCTCTATATCTTTATTGAAGAAGAGTCCCTCTACATGAAACACTAGGAAGGGTCACCCAATTTTGTTTCATTTTCCTCGACCATCTCCATATGGTCGGCACCAGCCTTTCCGTACCCTTCCGGTACATCCAACACACACATTTCCTTTGGAAATCATTTTCTAAACCAAAACTCGACACAGCTCGGTAACGGCCATCCCAACCGTCCATGACCGGACGCGGCTATTCGAATAGTTTTAACTCTGCAGAGTGTGCGCACTTTCCCCACAAGAACCGATAAATCCGCCGGGATCATCCCCGGTTCGACATACAAAAGTATGCGAGGCTCGGATAATCGGTCATAGTCCTTCGCCTGTCTCCCTTGACAAGAGTCCTTCCCTGCGGGCTTACCCCTTCCCGGCACCCCGGTAGCATACCTCCTTTTGAGCGTATCTCCGGCGCCATGAAGAAGACCCTCAGTATCGTCCGGTGCAAGTTAATGCAGTGTATTGCCTCCTTCAGAGCGCAACCCGGTGTCAGAGGTCATCGTGACCCTCCTAGAGAGTTGTGAAGGTGGCTTATGCCAATTTCAACAGACGTCAGACTAAGCCCGTACCCACTTTGGATAATGTGGTTGCGCTGTGTAATTGTTCCGGGCGAATACAAAGAACCATGTGTCATTTTTCTCAAAAACCCAAGTCACACCCACACTTTCCTCTTTCCAACCATCTTTGTCAAGATCCTTTCCTTTCATAAACCATACGCTTGGGTAAGGTTGCCTCACCCAAGGTTTTCATAAACATTTACAACAAGGTAAACCTTGAGGGGTTCCCAACCTAAAGTTTCATGAGTTGACTAATACAACACTATGGCCGAGATGAGGGTCATCACACCATTGAGGGTATGAAAAAGAGGTATTGGAGTGGATCATACTTGCTTGGGCTAAGCATGTATTATGACAACATAAGATGAAACTATACTTTCAGATTTGTGGTGCTATCTAACCCAATCAACAGATAGGGATGAGAATTGACCAACACCAACACCATTTAGGGAAATAGGCATACTCATCACAATTTGAGAATACACCAAGGTCATGGTATTGATACTTCTACACTAGAAGGTGGTGTAGTATGAATCTTGTCCCGAGGTGGAACATGATCAAGCTAAATATAGAAAACAAGTTGGGTAGCAATGGACATGATACCATACACCCAACCAATTACCAAGACCTTGACAAGATAAAACTACTAGAGGTACCATGCTTGCATCCAAGCATAGATGACAACAACATGGAGATCATCACACATAGAACCATGATGCTATTGATAGCACAAGATGACATCCAAAGAGACATCATATCAGAGATCAAAAGATGGCTTGCCTTGGCTTATTTATCCCTGGACTTCTTCAACTCCATCAAATAAGAATTCCCACAGTACAAATAAAATCCTTGTCCGATTCCACTTCTTCTTCTTCTCCTCCGAAATTGTTCGCATCTATCGCCGGAAAATATAAAAGGAACACAATCAATCACATTGCATCAACAAGACAACATTCAACAATCAACAACTAACCATGCAGCCAAGGTATAACACACTAAGGACCTATAGATACCACAAAACAACTTTAAGAGTTTTAATTTAGAAAACCCCATTTATTTACCTAGTAAAGGTATGAGTGCATCACAACTTAGCAATTGCCTCTCTCGGTTATCACCATGGTATAAACCAAATATCCCCTGGTAGATAACATCATAAAGAGGACAAGAGCATTAGTTTGGCATCAAACACATTCACAAAACATTTTCAAACATTTTTGGAAAAGTAGAAAAGAGTTTTCCTAATTTAATTCGTTCACATAACACTACATCCAAAATAGGAAGCAAACCATATTCCACATCATTTGGAAACTTAAGCAAAACAAAAGAGCTAATGTTAAGTTGAAGAGGTTTTGTTTTGCAAGCATAAAACAAAGGTTGCCCATCTCTACTAAAAAGAGTTGGTCAAGGGTTTTAAATAAACCGAAAAGTTTTGCTTCAACAATGCATGTCACACATAAACATTACTAACAGCAACAAATATGTATGGACAGAGACTAATAACATTTTTCCTAGATAGCCAGTACTAATACAAGACTAACCCAATTGGATTCACTCAAAAATATTAAACCTACAAATTTAGGAATTTCTTTGAATCTGACTGTACAGAAAACAAGATCTGTAAGCCATAAATCGTAGAAAAATCCTAAAAATATGAGACCACTGGCATTTGAGAGATATCTAAACAGAGATGCACATACAATTGGATTTGGGTTCAAATTGTTTCTGAAACTCTCACAAATGGATTGACAAGATTACTGCATGTCTATACCATTTGCTTCACCTCTGGAGTTACAGAACAGATAAAGGTTTGAAACTTGTTTGAGATGATTAAGAAAACATTCCGTAGTCCTACAGAACTGGAATCACTCAATTAGGTTCAAAAATGGATTTTTGGTGATTTAAAAGCTAACAGCCATGTCTGCAGAACACACAGAACAAGTTTAATTCACCACAAATCGTACACGGCTCATAAAAATATGAGGTCAGCTGCATCGGAAAGGTATTGAAAAGCTGGTTCTTACCCAATTTGTTTCATTCAAAAATTCGTTCCTAAGCTCCTGGTTTAATTCGACAAAGCCAGATCTATCTATATCTTGATCTGTGAACCATTTCAGTTTCAGGAGGTCAATCGAAGTGAAACCACAGCCAAAATGAAGGTATTGAAGAGGGCTTTCACCTACAGTTGAGTTTACTCAAAAAGGTTTCGTAAAACGGAACAAATCTAACAAACAGTGAACCTGCATGTCTACAGAACTTTATTTACCACGGACAATCCGCAACGAATTTGAGGATGATACCAACGCCAAGTTGTAGATCTTTTCCGTATCTATCTGTGGAACTTTGAATCACTCGATTTGGATCTGCGCACGAGATTTGGTGGATTTTACAAGTTCGTACCAGAATCTGAAACAGCAAGATAGCAGAAATTACTGCAAGGATTTGGACGAACTTTGCTCAAGAACTTCAGATCTGAGGATAGCTCAAGCTTCTCCATGCTTGGACCAACATGCACCTGCATCAAGATCCAATCTTAGCAATGGAGGAAGAGGAAGAGGAGAGAAAACCATCTAGGGTTGGGGAGAAAAAGGAGAGGGAGGCTCTCATGGTGAGGAGGAGCTTGAGGGAGGAGGGAGCTTCATCTTGGAGTTCTTTCCATGGCCATGGCCGGCCATGGGAGCTAGGTGGAGCTGCATTTTCGTGGGGGAGAGTAGGAGAAGAGTGTGAGGGAGTAGATAAGGTGGAGGAGTGAGTGGAGAGAAGAAAAATGAGAGCAAGAGGAGTGGAGGTGGCCGGCTAGGGAGTTTTTATAGAGGGAGAGGGGTGGCTGCCTCCTTTTTTGATTGGCCAAGGATGGTGGCTGCCCATTTATTGATTGGGTTAGGTGGGAGGCAAGACTTGTGGAGGAAGGAAATGAAGAGGCATGGCTGGCCGAAATTGCCATGCATACACCATTTGGCCGGCTCCATTCATGCCAATAAAAATGAACAATGTGAGAGATATAGAGATGGGGGAGGATTGTGATGGTAAAATATACCATGATGGTATTTGTTGCATGATGTCTTTGTGCCAAGAAGATGATGGTGATGTACAAGGTTTCATGTGCATGCCATCTTGGAGATGGCCTCCACAAGATTTGAGACTTGACTACTCCAGACAAGATGAGACACATGGTGCTCAAGTGCCTATGCAAGACACACGACACCACTTGTGTTATGCAAGGAAACTAGGTTTTCTTCCAGGGGTATAGAGTCCAAGTTTTAGGGAGATAGTGAAGGGAATAATGATGCAATTCTAATGATGAATATGGTGACATAAGTCATCAATTCAAGAGGTCAAGGTGATGATGGAAAATAATAGAGGATTGAGATGGGTATGATGGAATATAGTTGCTCTACAAATAAGAGGTCAATTTGGAGTGGTTTGAAATACTCTCTGAGTCTAGGGTTTAGTTGAAGGAAGTCCAATAGAAAGTATCAAGAGTTCATCTACTTGATCAAGAATTGGAGGATGAAGGAACATTATGGGGTAGATCAGAGATGTACACAAGATGTGCAAGAGTTGTCATTCGAAATAGAATTTATTTGAAAAGTACTTGAAACACCTCAATTGTCTAGGGACAATTGGGAATGATCTCAAGTGGAATGGCATTTGAAAATGTTGAGAGAAAACTAGTTGGAACATAGGAGCTCAAAATATTCTACTTACTTTCTCAGGTTAGGTAGAGTTTTTCTCAAATGTAAAATAATCAAGAGGAAAACAAGAAATGGTATAGGTACCATAAACAAGCTTTTTGTTAAAACAAAGCAAAATAGAAATAATGTTTTATAAATCAATACTTGGTAGAAATGGGATGAAAAACAAAACCCATTTCAGTTCCTTGTTTTCTTTGAAGAGAAATCTTGGAAAGTTTTAATAAAACTAGAAGTAGTTTTGTGATCAAAACTAGAGAAGGAAAATAGTAGGATTTTTGAGGAGGGAAACTAATTTAGGGAGGAGTGTTCTCAAGGGTAGATGGTGGCTACAAAATGTACCCATCATTCCCACTCTTGGTTTTGTGAAGATTAAACTTGAATAAAAACAAGAGGTAAAAGTGAAGGAAGTGATCTAGAGTTGAATCATTGGATAGGGTATAAGATCAAGTTGAATATATGTGATGCAAGGGTAGAATGAGACATGCAGGATGTGGAAATTGTAGAGGGAGATGCACAGATGAGATCCATGCATTGAGATCACCAAGTTGTGAATTAAGGATGATTGAGCTATCTTGTACCACAAAGAGAAAAATCAAGATGGCACACTCATGTTGTCATCAGGAGAGAGGTTTGATGTAGTAAGAAGGAAAACAATTCTTCCTAAGCCACACATGTGTTTTATTTGGTGAGTTGCTTGTTTAACCACTAGGGGTGTTGTTCTATTAGGTAGCTCAAGACAAAACTCAACAAGCAAATCAAGACAATTCATCTACCAACAGATTAAGGCAATTCATCATAACAAACAAATCAAGGCAATTCATCTACTAAACCTATAGAAAAAGTTTTTGTTCCCCCTAATTTTTGGCAATAAGGACAAATAATCAAGGTTGCAAAAAGTGGGGTGTTACAGATCTTCCACCCTTAAAATAATCTCGTCCCGAGATTACTAAGCGTAGGGCTAGAGGGGTTGTAAAGTTTGGCTAAAGTTAGACTCCATTCTTCTGTAGATGTGCCATTGTTGAGAAGGTCGCAACTTCAGCTTCTGGGAGACATGATAGATTTCTGCCGATGGCGAGCTTCTTGAAGAGGTTGACTACTCCATGCAGGTGTTAGATCTGTAGTTTCTAAGCGATCCTAGCGGGGGTTCAAGATTCTGGGAAAGTTAGTGCACTGGAGCAGTTTCTTTAGCAGGGGTGAAATATATATTTTTTTTAGAGTTAGCTTAATATTTTAGTGGAAGACGAAGTTTTCCACCCTTAAATTTGTTTAGCGGGGTTCCTGAAAACTTAGAGCTTCAACCATAGGTCTTGTCGGGCGCTTTTTTGAAGAAGCCATTGATCTCCCGTCTTGAGTTGAACATCTTCTGAGGGCGTTGTGTAGTCCACGGCTCCAAGAGGGGTTAGTGCATCCCAAGTTCCCATCGGTGTTTTTAGAAAGGTTAAAAATGTTAGGGTTAGCTCCAATTTATAGTGGAAGACGAAGTCTTCCACCCTTAAGATTTTTCATCGGGTTCTCGGAAAAACTCAGAGCTTCTGCCTTCTGTCTGGGGCTTCTGAAGAAGTTGTCGATCTTCCGTATTTAGTTGAAGAATCTTCGGGGGAGAAATGTAGACCACGGCTTCAAAAGGCACTCACGGTGTTTACTAAACCTTATAACGTGCGGTAAGTTAGTAAGTCGATGAAGCGCCTGGTTGTGTCCATATGAAGTAGCAACGAAGGTCGTCGGAGACAATCTTGAGCTTGAGAGTTGGTGCTGACTTGTACCAGTTGAGAAGTGTGCGGTTAAACTACACCTAATCTTGAGTCTTGAGGTATCTTCAGGAGCTTCACTTGATGAGGAGCGGATGAACCAGGTGATGCAGCTTGGCTTTGATGCTATTGTTCCCTCAGCTTGTTAGACGACGTGTTAGAGGGTGGTTTCAAGAAGATATGCTCGAGGTTAGTGCGGTTATGCTCCAAGGTTAGTCCAAATTAGTATGTCTTCTCGCAGAGGTGCAGTCACTCTTGAAGGTAGGGGCTTCTGCTTTCTTGGCGTAGTAGAGATGCTCCAGCTGATCTTGAAAGTAGTCGGCATGGATAGGGGTCTGAGTTAGTTTCTCCGACGATTGAGAATCGATGGTTAACAGAGTTAACTTATCCAGTAACTAGCAGTTAGTATTCTAACGGCGTGGTTGATGAGGGTAAAAACATCTTAGGGAGGCTGTCTAAGCTAGGTTATCACACCGAGGGTGTTTTTCAAACCGAAGGATCAAGACAATCATGCACACAACAAACAGATAAAAACACTCAAGGCAACACACGAGGAACTACAAGCAATCATCACACCAGACATGGTACTCTAAGTACCCAAGGATGCCTAATATGTAGGGGTAGCTCAATCAAAGCGATTGAGTTTTGTCCTATCCATCCTATAGGTTTGGGGCTGGTCGCATATGTTGACGTCTTCATATCGTCAACATCAGCTTCAACTTGGATCCTTGTAGCAGTTGGTAGTGAAGGGGTCGGGTGTTGAGTCATTGATGATGAGGCGGAGGAGAAAACTGTGTAGAACTTCTAGTCTCGACATCCCGGAAATATGAGGTCTTCGAAGAGGTAGCTGTTGAGGTGCTCCCGAAGGCGGCAACTTCTGGTGGCTGGCCTAAAAAGTACTAGTCAAGAACTGAGGACTTGATCCTAGACGACTGCAAAAAGTGCAAGTCCATGGAGGAACAAGGTCAGCTCATCGACAGACTTTGGTGACAACCAAAGATGTGATGTTATCATCCCTACATGAGCACGGCTAAGTCGGCATCAAATCTTCAATAGCTGCTGTTGGAGATATGTGAGACTTCATAAAAGGTTGATCCATCTTCGAGTTCGAGTCTCCGGTCTGGGTTGGGGACATCGTCCAATATGTAGGTTTGAATTGGATGAGACAATAGAGGAAGAATTTTCAAACCCTTTTATAAAGCGGAGAGATAAGAATCTAGAAGCTTTGAATAAATAAGAGGAGTAGAAGCTATGCTTCCGACTAAAGAAAGAATTTGTTTTGTAAATAGTTTTTCCCAAGTACTTGTTTCCTAACTAACGTCCATGCTAACTAAGGTCTCCTACAGTCGGGATAGCTCTGATACCAGCTCTGTGGGGACCCCGGACTAACTGTCCGAAATCCCTGTTATGTATACAGTTCACGATCCCATGATCAGTGCGCCGTGAACACATAACCGAACTGATATCAAATTACACCATCCATTACAAAGCGGAATAAGAAAATTACAACATGGTCACATGACCAATACTTACATAATAGCCTCGAAGGGCCTAACTAAACATCAGAGTAGCATCATCACTTCAGCAGCGCAGTACCCAAGTCATCGCCATAACCCTACAGGCAACTGACTGGGAAGACGTTCCTAGCTCGCATAGACGTCGTCAACTCCTTCTTCATCGTCGAACTCCTTCAAGTCTGGCTAAGTAAATAGCCAGGGACAAAGCCGTGAGTACATTTGGAATTGTACTCGCAAACCATCAAGAAGGTGATAAAAATTCTAACTAGAGAAGACAAGAGAGGAAATAGTTTCTCTCGTGGATGTAGCATGTGGAAGAGAAATAGTTTCTCTTGTGGATATAGCATGTGGAAGAGAAATAGTTTCTCTTGTGGATATAGCATCCCGGCATCTCGAGTGATGGGGACACTAAGGGAGTCCTATGACATCTCTATACCTTTGTTAAAGAAGAGGTAGCATACCGCCATCTCAATTGATGGGGATACTAGGGAAGTCCTATGACATCTCTATATCTTTGTTGAAGAAGATACTTCAAAAGATAAACTACGACATCTCTATATCTTTATTGAAGAAGAGTCCCTCTACATGAAACACTAGGAAGGGTCACCCAATTTTGTTTCATTTTCCTCGACCATCTCCATATGGTCGGCACCAGCCTTTCCGTACCCTTCCGGTACATCCAACACACACATTTCCTTTGGAAATCATTTTCTAAACCAAAACTCGACACAGCTCGGTAACGGCCATCCCAACCGTCCATGACCGCGGACGCGGCTATTCGAATAGTTTTAACTCTGCAGAGTGTGCGCACTTTCCCCACAAGAACCGATAAATCCGCCGGGATCATCCCCGGTTCGACATACAAAAGTATGCGAGGCTCGGATAATCAGTCATAGTCCTTCGCCTGTCTCCCTTGACAAGAGTCCTTCCCTGCGGGCTTACCCCTTCCCGGCACCCCGGTAGCATACCTCCTTTTGAGCGTATCTCCGGCGCCATGACAGAAGACCCTCAGTAGTCGTCCGGCTGCAAGTTAATGCAGTGTATTGCCTCCTTCAGAGCGCAACCCGGTGTCAGAGGTCATCGTGACCCTCCTAGAGAGTTGTGAAGGTGGCTTATGCCAATTTCAACAGACGTCAGACTAAGCCCGTACCCACTTTGGATAATGTGGTTGCGCTGTGTAATTGTTCCGGGCGAATACAAAGAACCATGTGTCATTTTTCTCAAAAACCCAAGTCACACCCACACTTTCCTCTTTCCAACCATCTTTGTCAAGATCCTTTCCTTTCATAAACCATACGCTTGGGTAAGGTTGCCTCACCCAAGGTTTTCATAAACATTTACAACAAGGTAAACCTTGAGGGGTTCCCAACCTAAAGTTTCATGAGTTGACTAATACAACACTATGGCCGAGATGAGGGTCATCACACCATTGAGGGTATGAAAAAGAGGTATTGGAGTGGATCATACTTGCTTGGGCTAAGCATGTATTATGACAACATAAGATGAAACTATACTTTCAGATTTGTGGTGCTATCTAACCCAATCAATAGATAGGGATGAGAATTGACCAACACCAACACCATTTAGGGAATTAGGCATACTCATCACAATTTGAGAATACACCAAGGTCATGGTATTGATACTTCTACACTAGAAGGTGGTGTAGTATGAATCTTGTCCCGAGGTGGAACATGATCAAGCTAAATATAGAAAACAAGTTGGGTAGCAATGGACATGATACCATACACCCAACCAATTACCAAGACCTTGACAAGATAAAACTACTAGAGGTACCATGCTTGCATCCAAGCATAGATGACAACAACATGGAGATCATCACACATAGAACCATGATGCTATTGATAGCACAAGATGACATCCAAAGAGACATCATATCAGAGATCAAAAGATGGCTTGCCTTGGCTTATTTATCCCTGGACTTCTTCAACTCCATCAAATAAGAATTCCCACAGTACAAATAAAATCCTTGTCCGATTCCACTTCTTCTTCTTCTCCTCCGAAATTGTTCGCATCTATCGCCGGAAAATATAAAAGGAACACAATCAATCACATTGCATCAACAAGACAACATTCAACAATCAACAACTAACCATGCAGCCAAGGTATAACACACTAAGGACCTATAGATACCACAAAACAACTTTAAGAGTTTTAATTAGAAAACCCCATTTATTTACCTAGTAAAGGTATGAGTGCATCACAACTTAGCAATTGCCTCTCTCGGTTATCACCATGGTATAAACCAAATATCCCCTGGTAGATAACATCATAAAGAGGACAAGAGCATTAGTTTGGCATCAAACACATTCACAAAACATTTTCAAACATTTTTGGAAAAGTAGAAAAGAGTTTTCCTAATTTAATTCGTTCACATAACACTACATCCAAAATAGGAAGCAAACCATATTCCACATCATTTGGAAACTTAAGCAAAACAAAAGAGCTAATGTTAAGTTGAAGAGGTTTTGTTTTGCAAGCATAAAACAAAGGTTGCCCATCTCTACTAAAAAGAGTTGGTCAAGGGTTTTAAATAAACCGAAAAGTTTTGCTTCAACAATGCATGTCACAAATAAACATTACTAACAGCAACAAATATGTTTGGACAGAGACTAATAACATTTTTCCTAGATAGCCAGTACTAATACAAGACTAACCCAATTGGATTCACTCAAAAATATTAAACCTACAAATTTAGGAATTTCTTTGAATCTGACTGTACAGAAAACAAGATCTGTAAGCCATAAATCGTAGAAAAATCCTAAAAATATGAGACCACTGGCATTTGAGAGATATCTAAACAGAGATGCACATACAATTGGATTTGGGTTCAAATTGTTTCTGAAACTCTCACAAATGGATTGACAAGATTACTGCATGTCTATACCATTTGCTTCACCTCTGGAGTTACAGAACAGATAAAGGTTTGAAACTTGTTTGAGATGATTAAGAAAACATTCCGTAGTCCTACAGAACTGGAATCACTCAATTAGGTTCAAAAATGGATTTTTGGTGATTTAAAAGCTAACAGCCATGTCTGCAGAACACACAGAACAAGTTTAATTCACCACAAATCGTACACGGCTCATAAAAATATGAGGTCAGCTGCATCGGAAAGGTATTGAAAAGCTGGTTCTTACCCAATTTGTTTCATTCAAAAATTCGTTCCCAAGCTCCTGGTTTAATTCGACAAAGCCAGATCTGACCATATCTTGATCTGTGAACCATTTCAGTTTCAGGAGGTCAATCGAAGTGAAACCACAGCCAAAATGAAGGTATTGAAGAGGGCTTTCACCTACAGTTGAGTTTACTCAAAAAGGTTTCGTAAAACGGAACAAATCTAACAAACAGTGAACCTGCATGTCTACAGAACTTTATTTACCACGGACAATCCGCAACGAATTTGAGGATGATACCAACGCCAAGTTGTAGATCTTTTCCGTATCTATCTGTGGAACTTTGAATCACTCGATTTGGATCTGCGCACGAGATTTGGTGGATTTTACAAGTTCGTACCAGAATCTGAAACAGCAAGATAGCAGAAATTACTGCAAGGATTTGGACGAACTTTGCTCAAGAACTTCAGATCTGAGGATAGCTCAAGCTTCTCCATGCTTGGACCAACATGCACCTGCATCAAGATCCAATCTTAGCAATGGAGGAAGAGGAAGAGGAGAGAAAACCATCTAGGGTTGGGGAGAAAAAGGAGAGGGAGGCTCTCATGGTGAGGAGGAGCTTGAGGGAGGAGGGAGCTTCATCTTGGAGTTCTTTCCATGGCCATGGCCGGCCATGGGAGCTAGGTGGAGCTGCATTTTCGTGGGGGAGAGTAGGAGAAGAGTGTGAGGGAGTAGATAAGGTGGAGGAGTGAGTGGAGAGAAGAAAAATGAGAGCAAGAGGAGTGGAGGTGGCCGGCTAGGGAGTTTTTATAGAGGGAGAGGGGTGGCTGCCTCCTTTTTTGATTGGCCAAGGATGGTGGCTGCCCATTTATTGATTGCGTTAGGTGGGAGGCAAGACTTGTGGAGGAAGGAAATGAAGAGGCATGGCTGGCCGAAATTGCCATACATACACCATTTGGCCGGCTCCATTCATGCCAATAAAAATGAACAATGTGAGAGATATAGAGATGGGGGAGGATTGTGATGGTAAAATATACCATGATGGTATTTGTTGCATGATGTCTTTGTGCCAAGAAGATGATGGTGATGTACAAGGTTTCATGTGCATGCCATCTTGGAGATGGCCTCCACAAGATTTGAGACTTGACTACTCCAAACAAGATGAGACACATGGTGCTCAAGTGCCTATGCAAGACACACGACACCACTTGTGTTATGCAAGGAAACTAGGTTTTCTTCCAGGGATATAGAGTCCAAGTTTTAGGGAGATAGTGAAGGGAATAATGATGCAATTCTAATGATGAATATGGTGACATAAGTCATCAATTCAAGAGGTCAAGGTGATGATGGAAAATAATAGAGGATTGAGATGGGTATGATGGAATATAGTTGCTCTACAAATAAGAGGTCAATTTGGAGTGGTTTGAAATACTCTCTGAGTCTAGGGTTTAGTTGAAGGAAGTCCAATAGAAAGTATCAAGAGTTCATCTACTTGATCAAGAATTGGAGGATGAAGGAACATTATGGGGTAGATCAGAGATGTACACAAGATGTGCAAGAGTTGTCATTCGAAATAGAATTTATTTGAAAAGTACTTGAAACACCTCAATTGTCTAGGGACAATTGGGAATGATCTCAAGTGGAATGGCATTTGAAAATGTTGAGAGAAAACTAGTTGGAACATAGGAGCTCAAAATATTCTACTTACTTTCTCAGGTTAGGTAGAGTTTTTCTCAAATGTAAAATAATCAAGAGGAAAACAAGAAATGGTATAGGTACCATAAACAAGCTTTTTGTTAAAACAAAGCAAAATAGAAATAATGTTTTATAAATCAATACTTGGTAGAAATGGGATGAAAAACAAAACCCATTTCAGTTCCTTGTTTTCTTTGAAGAGAAATCTTGGAAAGTTTTAATAAAACTAGAAGTAGTTTTGTGATCAAAACTAGAGAAGGAAAATAGTAGGATTTTTGAGGAGGGAAACTAATTTAGGGAGGAGTGTTCTCAAGGGTAGATGGTGGCTACAAAATGTACCCATCATTCCCACTCTTGGTTTTGTGAAGATTAAACTTGAATAAAAACAAGAGGTAAAAGTGAAGGAAGTGATCTAGAGTTGAATCATTGGATAGGGTATAAGATCAAGTTGAATATATGCGATGCAAGGGTAGAATGAGACATGCAGGATGTGGAAATTGTAGAGGGAGATGCACAGATGAGATCCATGCATTGAGATCACCAAGTTGTGAATTAAGGATGATCAAGCTATCTTGTACCACAAAGAGAAAAATCAAGATGGCACACTCATGTTGTCATCAGGAGAGAGGTTTGATGTAGTAAGAAGGAAAACAATTCTTCCTAAGCCACACATGTGTTTTATTTGGTGAGTTGCTTGTTTAACCACTAGGGGTGTTGTTCTATTAGGTAGCTCAAGACAAAACTCAACAAGCAAATCAAGACAATTCATCTACCAACAGATTAAGGCAATTCATCATAACAAACAAATCAAGGCAATTCATCTACTAAACCTATAGAAAAAGTTTTTGTTCCCCCTAATTTTTGGCAATAAGGACAAATAATCAAGGTTGCAAAAAGTGGGGTGTTACACATGAACCCACTATCGAGCATAATTACTCCCTCTTGGAGTTACAAGTAATGACTTGGCCAGGGCCTCTACTAGCAACGGAGAGCATGCAAGATCATAAACAACACATAGATAGATTGATAATCAACATAGCATAGTATTCCATACTCATCGGATCCCAACAAACGCAACATGTAGCATTATAGATAGATGATCTTGATCATGTTAGGCAGCTCACAAGATCCAACACTGATAGCATAACTAGGAGAAGACGACCATCTAGCTACTGCTATGGACCCGTAGTCCAGGGGTGAACTACTCACACATCAATCCGGAGGCGACCATGGCGGTGAAGAGTCCTCCGGGAGATGATTCCCCTCTCCGGCAGGGTACCGGAGGCGATCTCCTGAATCCCCGAGATGGGATTGGCGGCGGTGGTGTCTCTGGAAGGTTTTCCGTATCGTGGCTCTTGGTACTGGAACTATCATCGACGAAGGCTTAAGTAGGCGAAGAGGTAGGTCAAGGGGCGTCACGAGGGGCCCACACCATAGGGCCGCGCGGCCAGTGACATGGGCATACCCTTCGGGTACCCATTATTAGTATACCTGGCTCGGCCCAATATGGAGAAGACCCAATATGGAGAAGGCCTAACAAGGCAACCCGAAGAAGTAGTCGACTAGGACTCTTGTAAAACCCTAAGCTGGTTGCATATATAAAGCTAGCCAGGGCACCCGAAATAGGAAGGCCAACATATAGACATAGAGAGAGACAACATAGCTACGCCTATGGCGACACCATGTAAACATATTGTGATCATATAGTGGATTGCTAGCAGCACGTAGGGATCCTCCGCCGAGGGGACCCGAAGCTGGGTACGTCGTGTGCCTAATCTCGCTCCCGGAATCTCCATCGTCGCTCTCTCCCGAAACCCAAGTCTACAATACGTAGGCATTGCCGAGGTGATCCCTCGTCAATTGGCGCTGTCTGTGGGGATCGCGACGATTGGATTTTGTTATCTGGGCGGGATCCTTCACCAACAAGGTCGGCTAGATCACATCTGGTTTCAATGTTCAAGACCATCGTTAGTATTGGCCAAAAAAAATCGGATATAGATTATTGACGGCACGTCGTACGTAGCCCCATATTTTTTCTCAAGGCTACATGGCGATCACTTCAGGAAGACAACAAACAAGTCTTGGCATCCGGTCTCATCTATGCTTCGGTTTGGTACTACTACACGACAAGCAGAAGTTATTTCGCGCAAAGACAGAGAAGGAAAGCAAAAGCAGAACAAGGAAAGCCAAGTTCCCAGGAGATGTTTCATGCAAGCAAACCAAAAGGAAAGAGCAAAAAAGCAAAACAGGATCACGTAAGACTTTGGAGGCTCACGCTGCCGATCGCAATATTGAGTTATCGGGCTGCACGGACATCGCAAGAAAAGTACTTCGTCATCTTCTTAATAACCGTGGACTACATACAATTCCGAACTTGTCATTGCGGAGCCGCCAGCACGCGCCTGCCAATACGCACTGGTCATCATGAAGTCTTCATCCGACGCAAAATATATCAGGTGCTATATTTCCAGTTAATTATTACTTGTAAAATTGTTTCGCCAAATATTCTTTGGCTCGTACTATTATTTGCATGCAGACTTTTGCGTCGTAACATAACTGCAGATTGAAGCAAAACTTCGATTATTCTGTTCGGTCGACCGCGTCCGCTTTCGCGCACTTGCCTTACTCGGGGGCTTGCGTGTCGTAGACCCGACATTACGGACTAAATATATTCGGGTGCTCACCTGTCGCGGGTCCACTACATCGATTGCGTCCTCTTCATCGACTACTTCCAGCTAGGCGCCGCGCGACTACATCGACTGTGTCCGCTACATGACTTACTCCCACATCGGCTTTGCCGCGCCCGATAAAAAGCTAAGTGTTCCTCTTTCGGGAGTCAATTATTATTTACTTTCGCCACACCCGAATACTCGAATACTCGGGTGTTGCACCATTACATTATTACAGTAAATTCACCCAATACTGGGGCTACGCTATTACTTCGTTACCACAAATATACTCGGTTACTTGGTGAATTTCTTTTCCTTCGACTCTGGATATATTTTCTCCGGCTCAGTGGAATTACTTTCTTCGACTTAGTGGATTTATCCTCTTCGGCGCAGTGGATTTATTTTATTCGGCTTGCTGGATTGTTTCTCTTCGGGTTATTATTGGTTCACTCTTATACAATATTACCCGATGCGTTTCCGGGACAACGGATTCATCTTCTATGGTTATTACTGGAACTATTTTCTTCGGGTCAATGGATTTATCTTCTATGATATCAGCAGATTCATCTTTTATGGTTATTACTGGATTCTTTGGATTCATCCTATATGATTTCGGCAGATTCATCTTCAATATATGCTTGATATTGGATTCATATTATATTATTGTCTATGGCTTCATCCTAAATGGCTTCACCTTATATGACGCCGCGACTCCGTCAACTTCTTTCGACATCATGGCTAAACACTCGGGGGCTCGATCATGACTTCGCCTCGAATAACAGTTGTGACACGGCGTCTAAACAACAATTATGACATCACCCCAGCAGTGCTCGGGGGCTTGGCTATTTCTTCATCAATAATATGGCGGCATCTACTTTCGTTATTTGATGGTTTATACTTCGGCTCAACTTCTTCTCAGCACTCGAAGACTTCATCGCATCAACTCCGTCGTGCCTAATAAGCTAAGTGTTCCTTTATTTCACATAAAGTTGATTATCATTTAATTCCGCCGCACCCGACGCTCGGGGGCTGCACAACATATATTCACTGTACATATCATCGAATCCAAGCATCTGACACTGCATGCGAAAAAGAAAGTCAAGGAAAAGATAGAAAAAGTTTGTTTATTTGTGCAGGAGAAAGCAAAATTCAAAGTATATAAGAGAGAACCCGAAGAAATTGTCTACAGGGAGAACTCGACGAAATTGTCTTCAAGAAAGAACAGGACCCGAAAAATTATCCTCAAAAAGGTCCCGACAAATTATCCTCAAGGAGTACCCGACGAAATCTTCTTCAGGGAGGAACCCGACAAAATCAAAAGAGTACCCGATGAAATCTTCTTCAGGGAGGAACCCGACGAAATCAAAAGAGCACCCAACGAAATCTTGAGAGAACCCGACGAAACTTTATTCAATGAGAACCCGAAGAATTTTCCTCAGGGAGGACCCGAAATTTTTTCCTCAGGGAGGTCCCGAAGAATTGTCCTCAGGGAGGACCCGAAGAATTTTCCTCAGGGAGGACCCGGTGTCCTCGGGGAGGACCGAATTTTCCTCAGGGAGGACCCGAAGAATTTTCCTCGGGGAGGACCGAAGAATTTTCCTCGGGGAGGTCCCGGAATTGTCCTCAGGGAGGACCCGAAGAATTTTCCTCAGGGAGGTCCCGAAGAATTTTCCTCTGGGAGGTCCCGAAGAATTGTCCTCAAGGAGGACCCGAAGAAATTTTCCTGAAGGAGGAACTCGACGAAATAATCATCAAGGAGGAACCAAAAAAAAAACAAAAAAAAGAGGAGGAAAGAAAAGAGAAGAGGATAGACAAATCTTCGGGTCCATTGACTCGTCATTTGTTCCGAGCAAGAGCATCGGCGATGTGCCTGACGACAATATAGAAGAATCCAATATATTCGGCTGTCTCATCACGCCCGAGAAAAATATAGAAGAACCCGCAAAATGGGTCATTGCATCAGCCGAACAAGGCACTTGAAAAAATATTCTCAGAGCGCCAAAGTCGCGAATAATCTCTAAATGCCGCAAAACTCTGCGAAGGTAAGACCCGGGTCCGTCGTGTGGCGTGGCATCGCCAAAGCTGCGCTCTGCTACTTTTTCCACATCAACAGATGTGAAGAAATATCCCAGCGGACGCGCTATGGACCCGATAAAACATGACTGGGGCTCGACAGATGGTAAGACCTTAAGCGGCCTGTCGAGTTAGCACCAGTATCCGAGATCATGTCCGGGGACGTGATCTTGAAGTAGGTTTTTGCGGATTGCCACTAGAGCAGTTAACTAGTACCTGATCCATCAGATGAACTAGCCCCAATTACCATTATCCCTGTACAATATAGATATCGATGTCAAATAAAAATAGCAACGGCCTGGATTCGATAAAAGAGGGGCTGCGCCAAGTTCTTTATCGAGTAGTACAACTTGAGCCTATGCCTAGGTGCAAGCACCTGCCCATAGGCTCGGGGGCTACTCTTAGAGAGCATTGTTTACCCTCCCGATAAGATACAAGAAAGAGAAAAAATTGTGGAGTCGATATAAAAGCAAGTTGAGCCTACACCCAAGTGCAAACACTTGGCTGTAGCCTCGGGGGCTACTCCCATCGGGAGCGCTGGTCGCGCACCCGATAGAAAAATAACTTCGACAGCATCTACGACAATCAAGGTTTGTAGACTCAACTCGATTCTACGACTCGAGTGGAGCCTACTCCCATCGGGAGCACATGGATTTCATCAAGTCCTCCAGAAATATAGTTAAGTTCTTCATCGAGTAGTACAACTTGAGTGTATGCCCAAGTGCAAGCACTTGTCCATAAACTCGGGGGCTACTCCCATCGGGCGCTGTCGCACCCGATAGAAAAATAACTTCGAGAATCGTCGACATCATCTACGCTACACATAATCTTTGACATGGACCTCGCCTTGTGTTTCTTCGACTCCGGAGATGGTTATGCTTGGAGTTTCTACGCAAGTCTTCGACTTCCCTATAAACTCGGAGGCTCGACATGGGCATACCCTTCGGGTACCCATTATTAGTATACCTGGCTCGGCCCAATATGGAGAAGACCCAATATGGAGAAGGCCCAACAAGGCAACCCGAAGAAGTAGTCGACTAGGACTCTTGTAAAACCCTAGGCTGGTTGCATATATAAAGCTAGCCAGGGCACCCGAAATAGGGAGGCCAACATATAGACATAGAGAGAGACAACATAGCTACGCCTATGGTGACACCATGTAAACATATTGTGATCATATAGTGGATTGCTAGCGGCACGTAGGGATCCTCCCCCGAAGCTGGGTACGTCGTGTGCCTAATCTCGCTCCCGGAATCTCCATCGTCGCTCTCTCCCGAAACCCAAGTCTACAATACGTATGCATTGCCGAGGTGATCCCTCGTCAGCCAGGGCCCAGGCCGCGCCGCCCTGGTGTCTGGCCACCTCGTGGCCCCACTCCGTTTCCTCTCCGGTCTTCTGGAAGCTTCGTGGAAAAATAGGACCCTGGGCGTTGATTTCGTCAATTACGAGAATATTTCCTTACTAGGATTTCTGAAACCAAAAGCAACAAACAAATGGCTCTTCAGCATCTCGTTAATAGGTTAGTGCCGGAAAATGCATAATAATGACATATAATGTGTATAAAACATGTGAGTATCATCATAAAAGTAGCATGGAACATAAGAAATTATAGATACGTTTGAGACGTATCAAATAGCTATATTCATTTTGGGTTCAAAGAAGTAGAACAATTTGTTTTGTTTATGGGAGCTTCTGAAATAGAATCCTTCATGGTTAAAAATTATGAAACTTGTGTTGTTTGTAAGGACCTTAAAGATTATGTCTCTTCTATCCTTAATTTTTGCATAGAAAGTTACAACAATAACCCTTATATCATTGATTATAAAGAGAGACTCATTACTGCACAAGAATGCACTCACAATTTGCAGGAACCAGTGGAAGAAGAAATTGATGAACCTGAAAACTCATTGGATGAAAAAGAAGAGGAGAGTAATGAACAAAAGGAGGAAGAATGGATTAGCTACCCATGCCAACCTTCTAATGAGAGTAACTCTTTATCTCTTACACTATTTGATTGTCCTCCATGCTTACCAAAGGAGGATGAATGTTATGTTCCTGTGGATTCTCTTGAAATATTACCTATGAGTAAAACTTGTGAGAATAATTATGCTACTGTTATCTATGATAATCCATGCTACTTTGATAAATCTTATGATAATGCTTTGTTTGAGCCTGATGTCGAAATGCATGGCACTAAAGAATTTTGCTTAGCAAATGTTTATGATAAATCTCTAGATGATGGTCATATGTTACTTGATAATATTAATTGTACTACTAATGAAAATGGGATTGGAGAAGTCTTGACTTTATCTAGGAGTCCCATATCTCTTGAGAATGATCAATCATCTTGTTATATTATTGATAAAAGTGGGTTTGAAAGTTTTAATCCCACTATTTTTGAGCTTGATAAAAATTATGTGTTTATGAATCATGAGAAACATGCTGCATGTGATAGTTATATTGTTGAGTTTGTTCATGAAGCTACTGAAAATTATTATGAGAGAGGAAAATATGGTTGTAGAAATTTTCATGGTACTAAAACACCTCTCTATATGCTGAAAATTTTGAAGTTACTCTTGTTTTATCTTCCAATACTTGTCACTTTGATCTTCATGAATTTATTTGTGTACAAGATTCCTATGCATAGGAAGTGGGTTAGACTTAAATATGTTTTGAATTTGCTTTTTGATGCTCTCTTTTGCTTCAACTCTTATTTCTTGCGAGTGCATCATTAAAATTGTTGAGCCCATCTTAATGGCTATAAAGAAAGCACTTCTTGGGAGATAACCCATGTCTTTATTTTGCTACTGTTTTATTGTGTCTTGGAATTTGTTACTACTGTAGCAACCTCTCCTTATCTTTATTTTATTGCAATGTTGTGCTAAGTAAAGTCTCTAATAGAAGGTTGATACTAGATTTGGATTTCTGTGCAGAAACAGATTTCTATCTGTCACGAATTTGAGTAGACCCTTCTGTAGGTAACTCAGAAAAATCTGCCAATTTACGTGAATGATCCTCAGATATGTACGCAACTTTCATTAGTTTTGAGTTTTCTAATTTGAGCAACGGAAGTTCCTCTTAAAAATCCGTCTTTACTGGCTGTTCTGTTTTGACAGATTCTGTCTCTGTTTTTTTGCATTGTCTCTTGTGGACTTTAAGCAAGGCTTTCTAGACGTGGAAAGCTGTAGCTGATGTTTTATTGAGTTATTGCAATGTGTCACTACAGGACTAAAGTGGATTCAAGTTTTTTTTTTGAGTACTAACCCCTCTAATGAAGTTTATGAGAAGTTTGGTGTGAAGGAAGTTTTCAAGGGTCAAGAGAGGAGGATGATATATGATCAAGAAGAGTGAAAAGTCTAAGCTTGGGGATGCCCCGTGGTTCATCCCTTCATATTTCAAGAAGACTCAAGCATCTAAGCTTGGGGATGCCCAAGGCATCCCTTCTTCATCAACAATTTATCAGGTTTCTTCTATTGAAACTATATTTTTATTCGGTCACATCTTATGTACTTTACTTGGAGGGTCTGTGTGTTTATTTTCGTTTTGTTTATGTTTGAATAAGATCGGATCCTAGCAATCCTTGTTTGTGAGAGAGACACGCTCCGCTTTTTCATTTGAACACTTGTGTTCTTCGCTTTTAATGTTCATGACAAAAGTTGGAAGCTATTGCACTTGTTGTTATTTGGTTGGAAACGGAAAATGCTTCATATTGTATTGGATAATTTGATACTTGGCAATTGTTTTGAGCTCTCAAGTAGATCATGATTAAGCTCTTGCATCATGTAGTTTAAACCTATTAGTGGAGAACTACCGTAGAGCTTGTTGAAATTGGTTTGCATGATTGGTCTCTCTAAGGTCTAGATATTTTCTGGTAAAAGTGTTTGAGCAACAAGGAAGACAATGTAGAGTCTTATAATGCTTGCAATATGTTCTTATGTAAGTTTTGTACCGGTTCATACTTGTGTTTGCTTCAAACAACCTTGCTAGCCAAAGCCATGTACTGAGAGGAAATGCTTCTCGTGCATCCAAAACCTTGAGCCAAAACTTATGCCATGTGTGTCCACCATAACTACCTACTATGTGGTATTTTTCTGCCATTCCAAATAAATACTTCATGTGCTACCTTTAAACAATTCAAAAGTTATTATCTCTTATTTGTGTCAATGTTTTATAGATCATGAGGAAGTATGTGGTGTTTTATCTTTCAATCTTGTTGGGCAGCTTTCACCAATGGATTAGTGGCTTCATCCGCTTATCCAATAATTTTGCAAAAAGAGCTGGCGCGGGGTTCCCAGCCCTAATTAATTAACTTCATTAATAATTCTCTTCACATGTTTTGCTCTGATTCATCAGTAAGCAACTTAATTTTGCAAATTGACACTACTCCATGGTATGTGAATGTTGGAAGGCACCCGAGGATTCGGTTAGCCATGGCTTGAGAAAGCAAAGGTTGGGAGGAGTGTCATCTCTAAATAAAACTAAAATAAATAGACACTCCTTCATGGTATGCGAATGTTGGAAGGCACCCGAGGATTCGGTTAGCCATGGCTTGTGAAAGCAAAAGGTTGGAAGGAGAGTCGCCCAAAAATAAAAATAAACTAAACTAAAGTACATGTGTAAACAAAAGAGAAGAGGGATGATCTACCTTGCTGGTAGAGATAATGTCCTTCATGGGAGCCGCTCTTTGAAAGTCTGTTTGATGAGGGGGTTAGAGTGCCCACTACCATTCGTTGACAACAACAAACACCTCTCAAAACTTTACTTTTATGCTCTCTATATGATTTCAAAACTTAAAAAAGCTCTAGCACATGATTTAATCCCTGCTTCCCTCTGCGAAGGACCTTTTTTCTACTTTATGTTGAGTCAGTTTACCTACTTCCTTCCATCTTAGAAGCAAACATTTGTGTCAACTGTGCATTGATTCTTACATATTTGCTTATTTGCATTCATCATATTACTTTGTGTTGACAATTATCCATGAGATATACATGTTGAAAGTTGAAAGCAATTGCTGAAACTTGTATCTTCCTTTGTGTTGTTTCAATGCATTTACTTTGAATTTATTGCTTTATGAGTTAACTCTTATGCAAGACTTTTGATGCTTGTCTTGAAAGTACTATTCATGAAAAGTTTTGCTATATGTTATCTATTTTTTAGCAACTATAGATCACTGCCTTGAGTCACTTCATTCATTTCATATGCTTTACAATAGTATGATCAAGGTTATGTAAGTAGCATGTCACTACAGAAATTATTCTTTTTATCATTTACCTACTCGAGGCGAGTAGGAACTAAGCTTGGGGATGCTGATACGTCTCCAACGTATCTATAATTTCTGATGTTCCATGCTTGTTTTATGACAATTCCTACATGTTTTGCTCACACTTTATAATGTTTTTATGCGTTTTCCGGTACTAACCTATTAATAAGATGCCGAAGTGCCAGTTCATGTTTTCTGTTGTTTTTGGTTCCAGAAAGGCCGTTCGGACAATATTCTCGGAATTCGACGAAACGAAGACCCAATATCTTATTTTTCCCGGAAGACTCCAGAACACCGAAGGAGAGTTGGAGGCGGGCCAGGGGGGCCCCACACCACACCTGGGCGTGGGCCCAGGCCTGGCCGTGCCGCCAGGTGGGGAGGGCGCCCTGGTGCCCCTCATGCGCCGCCTCTTCGCCTATTTAAGCCCTTTCGACCTAAAAACGCGATACGGATTGACGAAACTCCAGAAAGACTCCAGGGGCGCCGTCGCCATCGCGAAACTCCAATTCGGGGGGACATAATCTCTGTTCCGGCACGCCATCGGGACGGGGAAGTGCCCCGGAAGCCATCTCCATCGACGCCACCGCCTCCATCATGCTCCGTGAGTAGTCCCCCCATGGACTACGGGTTCTAGCTGTAGCTAGTTGGTACTATCTCTCCCATGTACTTCAATACAATGATCTCATGAGCTGCCTTACATGATTGAGATTCATCTGATGTAATCGGTGTTGTGTTTGTTGGGATCCGATGAATTGTTACATTATGATCAGTCTATCTATATAAGTTTGTGAAGTTATTGTTGCTGCAATCTTGTTATGCTTAATGCTTGTCTCTAGGGCCCGAGTGGCATGATCTTAGATTTAAGCTCTATGCTTATTGCTTAGATTGTATCTATAAGTTGTTTGCACATGTCTATGTCCGGAACCCGAGGCCCCAGAGTGACAACTGGGATAACTGGAGGGGAAGGCGTAGGTATGAGGATCACATGTTTTCACCAAGTGTTAATGCTTTGCTCCGGTGCTCTATTAAAAGGAGTACCTTAATAGTGATAGATTCCCTTGGCCCGGCTGCCACCGGCTGGTAGGACAAAAGATGTTATGCAAGTTTCTCATTGCGAGCACGTATAACTATATATGGAAAACATGCCCTACATAATTAATAATCTTGATGTTCTGTCTTAATGCTTTCAATCCTATCAATTGCCCAACTGTAATTTGTTCACCCAACACTTGTTATTGGAGAGTTACCACTAGTGAAGATAGCTGGGAACCCCGGTCCATATCTCATCATCATATACTCGATTCTACATATCATTGGAAGTAGTATCAACTATTTTCTGGTGCCATTACCTCTGTGTTACTATTCGCTTTGTGTATTCTGTTACTCTGCTCTCATATTCTTCTTTGCTTTCACATCACCCCATTACTAGTGCTTTTCAGTGCAGCTGAATTGACAACTCAGTTGTTAAGGCTTATAAGTATTCTTTACCTCCCCTTGTGTGGAATCAATAAATTTGGGTTTTACTTCCCTCGAAGACTGTTGCGATCCCCTATACTTGTGGGTTATCACACATCTTATGTGCTTTACTTGGAGCATCTGTGTGCTTTTATTTTCGTTTTGTTATTTTCATTCTCTGAATAAATCTGATCCTATCATGCTTGTGTGGGAGAGAGACACGCTCCGCTTTTTCATTTGAACACTTGTGTTCTTCGTTTTACTTTTAATGTTCATGGCGAAGGTTGAAAACCGCTTCGTTTATTGCTATTTGGTTGGAAACACGAAATGCTTCATGTGGTTGGTATATTGTCTTGAATAATTTGATACTTGGCAATTGTTTTGCTTAAATAGATCATGTTTAAGCTCTTGCATCATGTACTTTGCACCTATTAATGAAGAACTACCATAGAGCTTGTTGTAATTTGGTTTGCATGATTGGTCTCTCTAAAGTCTAGATATTTTCTGGTGAAGTGTTTGAACAACAAGGAAGACAGTGTAGAGTCTTATAATGCTTGCAATATGTTCTTATGTAAGTTTTGCTGTACGGTTCATACTTGTGTTTGCTTCAAACAACCTTTCTAGCCAAAGCCTTGTACTGAGAGGGAATTCTTCTCGTGCATCCAAAACCTTGAGCCAAAACCTATGCCATTTGTGTCCACCATACCTACCTACTATGTGGTATTTCTCTGCCATTCCAAAGTAAATTGCTTGAGTTCTACCTTTAAAATTTCATTCCTTGTCTTTGCAATATATAGCTCATGGGAAAATAGCTTCAAAACTACTGTGGTAAAGAATATGTAGCTTATGTATCTTATTTCTTATAAGTTGCTTGTTGAGCGGTAACCATGTTTCTGGGGACGCCATCAACTATTACACCTTTGTTGAATATCATGTGAGTTGCTATGCATGTTCGTCTTGTCTAAAGTAAGGGTGATTTATCATGATCAAATGGTTTGAGAATGCATATTGTTAGAGAAGAACATTGGGCCGCTAACTAAAGCCATGCATCATGGTGGAAGTTTCAGTTTGGACATTAATCCTCAATCTCTTATGAGAATATTATCTGTTGTTGAATGCTTATGCATTAAAGAGGAGTCCATTATCTGTTTTCTATGTTGTCCCGTTATGGATGTCCTAATTTGAGATCTATCAAAAACGAGAAATCAAATGCGATCTTTCTCCTTGGACCTTTGTACAGGCGGCATAGAGGTACCCCTTTGTGACACTTGGTTGAAACATATGTAATGCAATGATAATCCATGGAAATCCAAGCTAATTAGGACAAGGTGCGAGCACTATTGGTATTCTATGCATGAGGCTTGCAACTTATAGGATGTCTTATGCATAACACATATGAATTATTACTACCGTTGACAAAATTGTTTCTATGTTTTCAAAATAAAAGCTCTAGCACAAAAATAGCAATCCATGCTTCCCTCTGCGAAGGGCCTTTCTTTTACTTTATGTTGAGTCAGTTTACCTACTTCTTTCTGTCTTATAAGCAAACACTTGTGTCAAGTGTGCATTGATTCCTACATACTTGCTTATTTGCATTCATCATATTACTTTGTGTTGACAATCATCCATGAGATATACATCCATGAGATATACATGTTGAAGTTGAAAGCAACTGCTGAAACTGATATCTTCCTTTGTGTTGCTTCAAAACCTTGTACTAAGAATTTATTGCTTTATGAGTTAACTCCTATGCAAGTCTTATTGATGCTTGTCTTGAAAGTACTATTCATGAGAAGTCTTTGCTATATGATTCAGTTGTTTAGTCATTATCTTTACCATTCACTTCATTCATCTCATATGCTTTACAATAGTATTGATCAAGATTATGATAGTAGCATGTCACTTCAGAAATTATCCTTGTTATCGTTTACCTACTCGAGGGCGAGTAGGAACTAAGCTTGGGGATGCTTGATACGTCTCCAACGTATCTATAATTTCGATGTTCCATGCTAGTTTTATGACAATACCTACATGTTTTGCTCACACTTTATAATGATTTTATGCATTTTCCGGAACTAACCTATTAACAAGATGCCGAAGTGCAGTTCTTGTTTCTGTTTTTGGTTCCAGAAAGGCTGTTCGGGCAATATTCTCGGAATTCGACGAAACAAAAGCCAAACATCTTATTTCACCGAGATAGACCAGAACACCGAAGGGGAGCCGGAGGGGAGGCCCAGGGCCTCCTCCCCATCAGCCGGCGCGGCCAGGAGGGTGGCCGCCCCACCCTATGGTGTGGGCCCCCCATGCACCCCATCGCGCCGCCTCTTCGCCTATATTATCCTTCGCGACGTGAAAACCCTATACGAATTGACGAAACTCCAGAAAGACTCCAGGGACGCCGCTGCCATCGTGAAACTCCGTTTCGGGGGACAGAAGTCCCTGTTCCGGCACGCCGCCGGGATGGGGAATTGCCCCCGGAGTCATCTCCATCGACACCACCGCCATCTTCATCGCCGTTGCTGTCTCCCATGATGGGGAGGGAGTAGTTCTCCCCGAGGCTGAGGGCTCTACCGGTAGCTATGTGGTTCATCTCTCTCTCCCATGTGATCTTTATGTGATCATGAGCTTTGTATCACTATTAATCTATGTGCTACTCTAGTGATGTTATTAAAGTAGTATATTCCTCCTCCATGATGTAATGTTGACAGTGTGTGCATCATGTAGTACTTGGCGTAGGTTATGATTGTAATCTCTTGTAGATTATGAAGTTAACTATTACTATGATAGTATTGATGCAATCTATTCCCCCTTTCATAGCTATTGTTGACAGTGTGTATGCTATGTTAGTACTCGGTCTAAATTGCAACAATCTATTATGCACTCTAGAGGTTATTTTAATATGAACTCCGGATGTTGTGGAGCTTGTTTACTCCGGCTTGAGGTGTGCTTTTATAGCCCTACACAATGAATGGTGTTTGTTATCCAACAAGAGAGTGTAGAGTAGCTTTATTTAATTATGTGATCATTGTTGAGAGTGTCCACTAGTGAAAGTATGATCCCTAGGCCTTATTTCTAAGCATTGAAACACCGTTTCCAACAAGTTCTGCTACATGTTCGCTTGCTGCCATTTTTATTTCAGATTGCAATTACTACTTACAATCATCCATATTACTTGTATTTCACTATCTCTTCGCCGAACTAGTGCACCTATACATCTGACAAGTGTATTAGGTGTGTTGGGGACACAAGAGACTTCTTGTATCATAATTGCAGGGTTGCTTGAGAGGGATATCTTTGACCTCTACCTCCCTGAGTTCGATCAACCTTGGGTGATTCACTTAAGGGAAACTTGCTGCTGTTCTACAAACCTCTGCTCTTGGAGGCCAAACACTGTCTACAGGAATAGAAGTGTGCGTAGGCATCATGATCACTTAAGTGATGCACAAACTAGGGTTGAGATATAATTCTAGGTTGTGGATATGATATGACACCATATTGTATTTGCTAGGGTTTACTCTCCTCTATGATAAAATGGTTACTTGCTTAATAATGCATGTGCTCCTTTAATTACTAAGGACTTGAGAATTAGTTTTGTCTTCTCCCAATTAACTTCTATTGCTATCCTCAATTTATCATTAAAGTAACTAAAGTTGTTATAGTTCTTTTTATAGTTAACTTTGGTCATATGGATGTATGGTTTGTCTCCATTTAAAGTGTAAAGTTTAACTCTAAGGTTTTCTTATGTTTCTTGAGTGAAGAATAAGTGGAGTGTGGATGTGGTAGAATTCTACTTATGATCACCAAGTGATTCACAAGTTAAGGTTGGGATATAAGCCTAGGGTTGCTTACTATTGATCTCCCTATAATTTCATGTGGGGAATGATGTTTATCATTTAGGGTTTAACTTATGGTTTATGCTTCTATCTCTCCAAAGCATAATAATGGAACTATCATGATCCACTTATTCTCAATGGCTTCTACTTCAAGTTCTTAGGACTTATGATCATTACTCAATTTATAATGATCAAAGGTTTAATTTCCTAAGTTATCTCTCATGGAATGGGTTCTCACTTCCATGATCAGGCATAGTCTTGATCAACTAGGATATAACACTTCTATTTCACTTTCTTGGATGGGACTACTATATATGGTTGCCTCAATAGTTTATATCCCAGGAGAATGCCTGAGATATTCACTTAAAGTTCTTCTCATGGATGATGATATAAGCATCTGGGTATATGGATAGTTCACTTCCTCAAGTCCAAGTGTTGCCTCACTAACTTGAGTGTAACACCATAACTTGAGTTCTCTCATATAGGAAGGGTTTATTCTAGGGTTTATGGTGTATTCACAATATCTCAATAGGTATCAAGTCTAAAAATCCACTTGGCTATCTTGGTTGAATTAATCTCCTCCTTACTTTATCAATTCATGGATATGGTATTATTCCATGTGATATTAGGTTATCTCACCACTCCAAGGGAAATGGTTTACAACCTAATACTTTAGTTCAAAGGTTGTCCTTTGTTCTTAAATAGGTAAAGCTAAGAGTGGTATGAATGGTCTCTCTCATTTGGGAAGGACTACAATGCTAACCTAAGGTTAGGCTCCATAGAGAATGATGTGATCATCCATTTCTATGTTTAACATAAATGGTTTCTCACTCTAGGGAATGTTATTGAATAATATCCTAGGATTCTCTTAAAGATGCTGATTTGAATACATGGATGCATATCCAAGGTTTAGCTTAAGGTTTGTCATTGCTTCTCTAATAAATTATATATAACTCTCACCTCTCTAGGTTTGATGTACAATAATTTGGGACAAAGGAGAATATATACTTCTAGAGTTGATCTCCTTGTCATGTTTCCAAGAATGAAGTATAATGAATACCATGGGGTTCATGGTAGGATCAAGGAATAGTTTCTCCATTTTATTGTTCCTTGATTTGCAATTGAATAGATGTTCATATGTTATGGCAAGGATTACCATATTATGATCTTTTCTAAGATCAAGCAATTGATCTTTGATTAATGTGTTGTTGTGTTAGTTTTATTTCTATTTGATCTAACCCCTTAGATCAAATCATCTCTACCCAAAACAAAGTTTTAAACAAAGTCACATTGAGGTTTATAGCGCTTGACTTGATGAGCTACTTCAATTCCACCAAGGTCAAGTGAAACTTCAGTTACTGTTTTACTTTAAAGCGCGAAAATTCCCCAGATTTTCTATGCATGAATGCAATGCACACTTCTGTTTTCCTCTATTTTTGTAACCCCAAATCCTGGGATATTACATCTGCCTTCAGAGGAGCAATGGGGCGAAGTTGCTCATCTCTCGGGATCCAATTATGAGTCCACGCCTCAGTCCTCCATCCATCACCGGTCCACCTGATCAAACCAACATTCAGCGCATCCCTGCCCTCCAGAAGAGATTGCCATATCTGTGAGGGGTGGGAGCCCACTTCAGCTGCAAGGAGATCACAACTCGGAAAATATGCCACCTTCAACACCCTTGCACTTAGCGAGTCTGGAACTTGAATTATCCTCCACGCCTGCCTCGCAAGGAGCGCCAGGTTGAACAATTCGATGTCTCTGAAGCCTAGGTCGCCCGCATGCTTTGGCTGGGTCATTTGCTCCCATGAAACCCAGTTCATTTTCTGCTGTCCATTCTTACTCCCCCACAAGAACTTCTGCAACATCGAATTGATATGCTCGCAGAGCCCCCCTGGGTAGTTTAAAACATGACATAGAGAAAGTCGGCACCGCCTGGGCCACCGATTTTATAAGAATCCCCTTTCCACCCATAGAGAGTAGAAGTTCGAGCCAGCCAAGAACCTTCTTCCATACCTTATCGCGTAAGTATTTGAAAACAACATTCTTCGAGCTCCCCACGTCCGAGGGCATCCCCAAATATTTCTCATGAAGTGTCTATCTCTGAACATTCAGTTCTTCTTTTATACCATCTTTTAGTGCCACTGAACAACCCTTGCTAGAGAACACCAAGGACCTTTCCATATTAATTCGCTGACCTGAAGCGTTGCAGTATTTTCCCAACACGCCTATGGTCTCAATTGCACCTTCCCTAGTTGCCCTGAGAAACAACAGGCTATCATCAACAAAGAGTAAGTGATTGATCACCGGAGCTGAAGATGCCACTCTTAACCCTACAAGCGTTGACAACTGATCTAGATCTTTGAGGACGCACGAAAGGCCCTCTGCTGCCAACAAGAACAAATAAGGTGAAATAAGATCCCCCTGTCGAATCCCCCTTGTGGGGTAAAACTCCTCTTGCGGTGCCCCATTAAACAAGACCGCGAAGGATACCGTCGTAACAAGGCGCATTATCAATGCAACCCACATCTCACTGAAACCCAACTTCAGCATGATTGCCTTGAGATAGCTCCATTCCACTCTATCATAGGCCTTCCGCATGTCCATCTTTAGAGCACAAAACCGATACTTCTTTGCTTTATTGCGCTTCATAAAATGCAAACACTCATAAGCTGTAATAATATTGTCTGTAAAAATCTGCCAGGAACAAAAGCATACTGCTCCTCTGAAATGATCTCTCGGAGTATTGTCTTCAGTCTATTCGCCGCCACCTTGGATGCAATTTTGTAAATCACATTACATAGGCTGATGGGGCGAAACTGGCCAAGCTCTTTGGGGCTTGTAATTTTTGGAATCATGACAATGAAAGTTTTATTCACCACATCTGGGCTCTCCTCTCCTGCCAGGACACGCATCACTGCCTTTGTAACTTCCTCTCCACACAGATCCCAGTGTTTCTAAAAGAAAAAGGCCGGAAAACCATCCGACCTTAGGGATTTTGTTGGATACATCTCATACAATGCTGCTTTCACCTCCTCTGCTTGGAACGGAGCATCCAGCATAATATTCATCTCCAGGGTTACCTTAGAAGGAACAATTCTGAGAACCTCATCCATATCTTGCACACCCTCCGACGTATACAAGTTCTTGTAAAACTGGGTCGCCATATTGCCAAGCTCCGACTCCCTCGACTCTATTGAGCCATCCTCCTTCACCATCTCAGTTACTTTGTTTCTCCGATGATGTTGGCTCGCCCGAAGATGGAAAAATCGGGTGTTTTTATCGCCAGTAGCCAACCACTGTACTCTCGACCGTTGCCTCCACATCACTTCCTCTTGTTCGAGTAGTGTTGTCAACTGTGTAGTAACATCATGCTCTCGTGGGCTAGGCTCCATGAAGTTAGGGTCCCATCGCAAGGCTCCTATCTCTCTCTGAAGCTGCCGAATCTGAGCTTGTACATTCCCGAAAGAATTCTTGCCCCATGACGCCAAGTCACCAGACATAAGCGTGAGCTTCCTTTGTAGTTCCTCCATTGTTCCGCTTTTTTTGTTCCCATTCCACTGCTGCAAGAGCGTGGCCGCGAACTCCTTGTGACTCTCCCATGCCACCTCATACCGAAACGGGCTATTATATCGCCGATTTGATCTCTCCTCAAGAGACCGCGCAGTAAAATCGGCAGATGATCGGAAGACGCGAACACCTCCAGATGTTGCACTTCAATTGCCGGGAAACGGGCACACCATTCTGGTGATGCGAGGGCACGATCAAGACGCGTCCGACAGAAAGAGCCCCCTAACACCTTCTTCTCAAAAGTCCAAGCCACTCCTCTGTAACCAAGATCGCATAGACCGCACACATCCACCATTTCACGAAAACCAGCCATTTGGATGTAACTCCGCTCGCTAGCTCCCACATGCTCTTATCGGTGTAACACCTCATTGAAGTCACCAATACATAGCCACTGGGAAGTCATTAGCAGAACGTATGAACTTTAACATGTCCCACGTCTTATGACGCTCCTAAACTTGTGCTTCTCCATAAACCGCCGTCAATCACCACGGTTCTTGCCGATGCTCCGTAACAATAGTGTCAATATGATACTGCGAGTAGGTAAAACTTCAATCTTTATTTCATTATTCCAGAAAAGGCCTAGACCACCACTTTGACCTATAAACTACTAACAACAAAACAATTATGGAAACCTAAAGAACGGGATAAACCCAACACTCTTTTCTTGGGAAGCTGAGTCTCTAGGATGCACAGAATCGAGGGGGAGTAACACTTCGTCAAATCTCAAAGCTCACGAACTGTCGCGTCCCCGCCAGCAGCGCGATTGTTCAGACTTAACACACTCATCGCACCTGGCGGTCCTCCACCTCGGAGGCCGCCGAAGAGTTTTCTAGTTTGTCCTTCTTTGCTCCTACATGCTTTTTGGGACGCTTCAGCTCCCTGGCAGATGACGACGGGGGAGGAGTGCCCTCCCTACTAGCATAGATCTTCCCCGCCTTCTCATCAGCGAAATCCAACTGTTTCTTCGCCACACTTTCCTGCTCCATCACTATCACTCCCGACTCTTTCCACTAGAGCATCAGAACCTCGCCGACAACCTTGGTTCCTTCCCCCGCCTCCTTCGCCGGGCTTTCTAAGTGTGCCACAGCTGATGTTCTCTTGCGAGTCTCAAAGGACCCGTCTCCACGCCCTCGTCCGCCTTGAGGGCTACGACCTCCTCTACGGCCGGCACGTCCAGCACCACGGCCGGACATATTTACTTTTTCTCTTGGCCCATTGCTCCCCACTGGGCGACCAGAGGATCTCCTATATAGCTGCGATCTGTTCCAGGATGTATCGGCTAAGAGTCACTTCCCAAAAACCACCTTCTCCGATGTATGTTCACCGGTACCACATTCTTCCTGCACATGCCCAAGCAGGCCACACACCCCGCAGAAACGCGGTATCTTCTCGTATTTCACTCTCATGATAACTAGAGCTCCTCCTTCCGGCTTAAGAGAAACAAAGCGCGTTAGACATCGCCTTACATCGAGCCAAACCCGCACTCTCACATAATCGCTAGAGTCTTAGCCAGGTCCATTCATATCAACCTGCACCACATCGCCAATATTCCTAGCCAGGCCCGTGACTAGCTTCTTCTGACGGTACAACTCCGGGATATTGTGGATGCGAACCCACACATGGATCCTGTTAAGCTCCACTGCCGCTGCACTACAACTTCCATCAAACTTCTCAATCAGCAAGCCGTAATCCCGAAGATCCAAGGACCTTGCTCCGTGATCCGCTTCCAGTCTCCAAGGCAGTTTGCCTGAACCAGGAATCTATTTTCCTCCACGTCCCTGAAGTTCAGCTCCTGTGCCGGCGCCCATGCAAACCGTAGCGTCTGTTTTTTTAGAGATGCAACACTGAATGGCTTTGACGTCAACACGCGTATCACCACCATCCACTTCTTCTCCTCCTTCAAGATCTCCACCTCGCTCTTTGCGACGAACATACCCTCGATGTCCTCCCCTCGCAGGTTGAGACTACGTAGTAGTTCATCCAGCGATGGTTCCCTGCCAGCGTCGTGCACTATTTCGCTCGGTCCTCCTCCATCTTTTTCCGCCGCCATGATCCGATCTTCAAACCTTGCCCAAAAGCGCAGACCACTACCAAGGCCGAGAAGCTGAACTAGGTCGGCCCCTTGGTCAGCCCGAGTAGGGAACGCGCAGGGAAGGAGGTAGATCAGGTGATGGCTAGAAACTGACTCCCCTCTCGCCGGAGATCGTGAGATCGCCGGAGTGGTAGGAGCAAACTCTAATCGCCTGAGAGCGCGTTAGATACCCTTAGCGATGACTATTAAGCTGCGCCAATGAGCGATAAACGCACGCTCTCCAACTTCTATTTTGCTGCTGAACAGGTACGTACGTGCTCAGGGAGTTTACACCGAGCCCAAAACGTTCAGCCCAATCAACATTGAGCCCAATCCACAGAGTGTTGTAATGTCCCTAAAAATATTCCATATTACATTGACTATTTTTTTTTCCACACGTCGGCGTCATGCATTTTTTTTTGTTTTCGACCTAAAAATTACTTTTACCAAAATGCTATTTTATTTTATTTTTCTAAAATATAACCGTGGTTTTATTAAGCCACACCTGAATATTTATTATTTCAATTAAATGAGATGAGGGAAATACATTTCAAAATCGTAAAAAGTGTTTGTGAGATAAAAAGGAAAGTAGTGTATTTTTTAAGAGCGAGGAGAGAAGGAAACCAAGCCGGCCTCCGAGACCAGCAGCTCAGCCAGTGCCTTCCTATTCTCCACCTTCATGGGTAAATATGGTGATGAGATTGGTTACTTCGGTGTCCTTCTCAGTTCTTTTTAATGGTGAGCGCCTGAATGAGTTTACGCCATCCCGAGGAATAAGGCAGGGGGATCCAATATCGCCTTACTTGTTTTTGTTAGCAGCAGAGGGCATGTCATGCCTGTTAAAAACCAGAAGTGAATCATCGCACCTACAAGGATTAAAGGTGGCGGCGTCTGCCCCGGCAGTCAACCACCTGCTCTTCGCGGATGATAGCCTGCTGTTTATCAATGCAAATGGTGATAGCGCAAGGGATGCGAGAGATACCCTGGATGCTTATTGTAGGGCGTCTGGTCAACGGATAAATTTGGACAAGTCGTCCATTTTCTTTAGCAAGAAGTGCCCTGTAACAATAAAGCAGGAGCTGAAGGATATCCTAAATGTTCAGAATGAAACATTGAGCGAGAAGTACCTGGGGATGCCCTCTAATGTAGGAAGATCTACAAGTGGTGCCTTTAAATTTTTGAAGGACCGGATCTGGAAGAGGATCCAGGGATGGATTGAGCAATGCTTATCAGCTGGGGGGAAGGATGTGCTGATTAAAGCTGTCCTCCAAGCTATTCCGATCTACTCGATGGCCTGTTTCAAATTACCACAGGGCCTATGCCAACACATTGACTCACTGATTCGGAAGTTCTGGTGGGGTTCAAAAGATGGGAAGAGGAAGACATGCTGGGTTGCATGGGAAGAGATGACGAAGCCGAAATCATTGGGAGGACTAGGCTTTCGGGACATTGAGCTTTTTAACCTTGCTCTCTTGGCCAGACAAGGATGGAGAATTCTGAAAAATCCTGATACGTTGAGTGCAAGGGTTCTGAAGGCAGTGTATTTCCCTGGTACTGACTTCCTGAAGGCCGAGCTGGGGTCACATCCCTCCAAGGTGTGGCGATCGATAATGGAGGGAAAGGAAGTCTTGGCACAAGGATTAATTCGCCGTATTGGTACTGGTGCATCCACACATGCGTGGTTTGATAACTGGATACCGAGAGATGGAGCACTTAGGCCGGTGTGCAGTCTGACCAATGATCCACCCAGCCATGTTGCTGATTTCATAGTTCAGTCGACGAGGCAATGGAACTTGGATCTTCTAAATGAGTGCTTTACTCCCATGGATGTACAGGAGATAAAATCCATACCAATAAGTACACGGGTCCAGGAGGATTTTTGGGCGTGGCACTACGAGAAGAAGGGTATTTTCTCTATGAGGCCAGCTTACCTTATGTTGATCAACACAAGGGAGAAGAGGGAAGCCTGGCTGGAGAATAGGGCCGCGAGCTCTAATGCCGAGGAGCTGAAGAAGTGTTGGTCTAAGCTCTGGCATATTCAGGTACCCACCAAACTGAGGATGTTCTTGTGGCGTTTAGCAAAGCAATCTCTTCCCACCGCCGATGTGCTACACAGGCGGCATATCTCGACCTCGAGTACGTGTGGGATCTGCGGAGGAGAGGACTCTTGGCGCCATTCTTTACTTGACTGTACTATGTCCAGATGTGTGTGGGCTCTGGCTGATGAGATGATGACAGAGCATATGTCACAAGTACAGGAGCCTAGGGCAAGAGACTGGTTGTTTACCATGATTGCTACATTACCGCATGACCAGATGACTAGGCTATGTGTTACGGCTTGGGCTATTTGGCACGCAAGACGGAAGGCGATCTACGAGGGCATCTATCAAAGCCCTCTGAGCACTCATAGCTTCATTGAAAGTTTCCTAAACGAGCTTACGGTGATGAAGCCAGAGACAAAGAGGAAAGGGACTCCGAGTCCCTCACATCCGGTATGGATCCCTCCGCCGGAGAACTGGGCCAAGATCAATGTGGACGCTGGGGTGGCTCGGAGCGGCGAGCATGGCGTGGTTGCAGCGGTGGCGCGATCGGCCTCTGGGGTCTACCTAGGCGGATCAGCTGGCCTGATCACAGGGATATTGTCGGGGGGAAGACCCCGGATAGGGCAATGGACGCGGAGCAGCCGGCTGACCACTGGCCGGCTCGCAAAGGCTGAGGAGGAGCAGGCTGGCGCCGCCGGCTGGTGGAAGCCGGGTGGCTCTAGGTCCTAGTCGGCCTGGCTGCGGCCACCAATGCTGTAGCTGGGCCGGCTTCTACAAGCCATATCCGATGGGGTTTATACCTCGGACCGACTCGAGGCTGGCGAGTCTTGCCTTGGAACCGGGTTGGTGATCCGGGTTCCCAAAGTCACGCTGACTCCATCGTAAAGCGCGGGGCATTGTGGAGCAATAGTGCCACGCGCGGACAGGCCGTCGGGGCTTACGACGATCCGTACGGCTACAGTGGCTGACGGCGACGGGGACACCTCCTCTCCATACCGCTGACCGTGGCAGCCGGATGGGACAGGCCACGATGCCTCAACTATTCTGACGTCACCGCCTCGGGAAGGAGCGGAAGCCGGCGGCCCGGCCGGCCATAAACTATAGGGTCTTATATGTAAAGTGCCGGTGCCTATATAAGCCGCACTACCCCCTCTCGTGCGGGGATCGATCATTTATTGCTTTCACCCACCTACTGAGCTGCCCCTGAGAGAGACCATAGTCTTCCTTAGCCTCTGGGAGCAGCCGGACACAGCTCTAAGAGCACCATTGTATTGTGTGATCATCATATACACTCATAGCAGGAGTAGAGGTTTTACCTCCATCGGAGGGCCTCGAACCTGGGTACGTCGCCGTGTCGCTCGTGCCCATACCCGCATCCGGATACCGCCGTGAGATCCCTCGGGAACCACTTCGATTAGCCACCCTATGGCATATGCCGTGACGATACCACGACATTTGGCGCCCACCGTGGGGCCTTCGGCATCCTCGGCCGGTGTCTTCATCCGGACGGCCTCCCACCACCACCGCGAGCGAGTCGCTTCGCTTGATCGGAGATTCGGCTCCCTCGACTGCGTCGGCGGCGCTGCTTCGACCCGGCCCTTCCCCCGGCGGCGGCGTCATCTCCTTCGGCGGCTTCGACGTCTACGTCGCCACCGTCGCACCGCCGCGCTACCCGCGGCAGTCTGCGCTGCGCTAGCCCTCCTCCGCAGCCGGCAGCAGCGCTCCCGCCCCCGCCGTCGTGCAAGTCATGATGGCTGGCGACGAGCTCCCCACCAAGAACCCGCGCATGCGCGGCCCCAACTGGAGCGCAACATCGACCCCAACGCCTCCGGCTCGGGCCCGAAGGCGCCACCGCCACCGTCCCGGCTGGACGCGTCCGGGCAAAGCTGAGCACCCCGCTCACGCCGGTGCGACCCCACCGCCATCGAGGCGGACTTGGAGGCGCACCGCTAGCTCCTCCTCAAGCAAACCGAAGAGGCTGCTAAGCGCCGGATGGAGATCACCCGCGAGTACAACCGCGCCCACGGCCTCCTCCCGGCGGCGACGAGCCAAGCCGAGCTGGCCACATCCGCCGCAGGGCCGCGACCTTGGCGCCGAGATCGCCCGCGACGGCGCTCCTTCGCCGGCTCCGTCCGCGGAGCTCCCCGTCTACAACACCCCCGACAAGAACGTGCGCGCGGCGAAGCCGCCGCAGAAGAGCTGAACCGCCTCGAAGGCGAAGAGTTACGCCGCCGGACGAGGCGGGTGGCGAGCTGCTCGCGCAGCCAACGGGCGATCGCCGACCCCGGGTATGTCAATGCCCAGAGCTTCTCACGCTCGTGGAGCTGCAGGCAACGACGGGGAAGGCGCCGGGGACACGGCCGAGTCCTCCTCCCCAGCACAAGCCGGCGCCATGATTCCCGGGCCGCGCACGGCTCGGGCCGGCCAAGCCACCAGCCGAGCGGCGCGCCGCAGCCCGGCCCCCTCCAAGCCGGAACCAGGAGCAAGACTCCGGGCCCCGCCGTCATCACCGAGCGGCTCCAGAAGCAAGCGGCTGGTCGAGCCCGCCGACGCCCGAGATCGCCTCGACCGGCTGGTCGAATCCCGCATTGCGGAAGAAGAAGCTCCAGCCGGCCCAAAGTGCTTCGGGCCCCGCATCGCCAACGAGCCCACGCTCGAAGGCTTCACGCTCCCCGTGACACCCCCAAAGCACGGCACCGCCAAGCCGGACCGGCTGCAGGACTACTCCACCGCGGTCGGCATCGCCAAAGGCAACAAGCGCTGGGCCGTGCGCTACTCCCCCCGATCTGGTCGGCTCCGCCCGCACATGGCTCAACAACACCGCCGGCAGCATAAACGGCTAGCTCGACTTGGCCGGCTTCAGCAACTTCACCGGCACCTATCGCCGGCCGGGTCGCCCCGGCAGCTCGAGATGTGCAAGCGGGGGACGAGACGGATCGCGCGTACACGCGTTGGTGCGAGATGCGCAACTCTGTGAGGGTGTGCACGAGATCCGGGCCATCGGCTTCTTCATGGGAGGCTGTCGGCCCAACACCATGTGGCACAAGTTGCGCCGCAGTGACCCCAAGTCGATGGCCGCCTTGATGGCCATCGCCGACAAATCTGTGTTGGCGAGGAAGCCGCAAGGCGCCGGTGACGTTTCGCCGGCCCCCACCGGAGGGACAACAACAAGCCGGCCGAGGGCGCCTCGCACGGCAGCCGGCGGGACAACTACCGCGGCAAGCGTCACAGCGACCAGCCGGACCGCCGGTGCGGCTCCGCCCACGTGGCCGCCGTGGCGGACAACGCGGCGGCGCGGCGCCGCCGGCTGGACCGGTGGGCCGAAGTACACCTTCGAGCAGATGCTCGACTCGCCGTGCAAGTACCACGGCGGCAAGAACCCCTCCAACCACACCCACCCGCGCCACTTCATGAAGCGGCTGACAAGCGGTGAACCTCTACCGCCTCCACCCCCGCCTCCACCAGCCGGCGGGCCGGGAGGCCAAGCCGGCGCAGAGAACGCCAACCTCGAGCACCACGAGGCTAACCAAGTGCACCATGGCGGCCGATATCTGGCCGAAGACGCCACCTACATCATCTTCACCTCCGAGCCCGAGGACAGGACGAGCCAAGAGCGCCGTTCCCTCGAGGTCAACGGTCATACCGCCGGTCCCCGATACCTAACGGTCGAGCGGCCATCACTTTCGATCGCCGCGACACACCGGCTGTCTGCCGAAGCCGGGCAGCTACGCCATGGTCCTCGACCCCACCATCGGCACAACCGGCGCAGCGTGCGTTTCTCGCGCGTCCTCATCGACGGCGGCAGCAGCATCAACATCCTCTACCGCGACACCGCCCGCAAGCTGGGCATCCAGGAGGCGAGTTGCGCCCCACCCCCACCGTCTTCCATGGCATCGTGCCGGGCCATTGCTGCCAGCCGATCGGCCGGATCACGCTGGAGGTGATGTTCGGGAAGCCGGACCACTTCCGCACCGAGAGAATCGAGTTCGAGGTGGTGGACCTCGTGAGTCCCTACCACGCGCTCCTGGGCAGGCCGGCCCTGACCAAGTTCATGGCGGTGCCCACTATGGGTACTGAAGATGAAGCTGCCGGCCCCAAGGGGTCATTACCGTAGCCGGCGATTATCGCCGCTCCATGGACTGCGCACGAGCTCCAAGATGGCCCAGACGCTGGTCATCGCCACCGAGAAGCAGCACATCCACGACGCCGTCGCCCTCGCCAAAGCCGCGGAGCGGACATGCCGGCTGCGGGCAGCCGGTGGGACGACTCACTTCCGGCCGGCCGACAACACCAAGAAGATCTGCTGGACCCGGCGCAGCCGGACAAGTTCGTCACCATCGGTGCCGGCTTGAACAAGAAATAGGAAGCGAGCTCACCAGCTTCCTCCGTGAGAATCGGGACATCTTCGCATGGACTCCAAGAGACATGCCGGGTGTGCGAGGGAGTTGGTGACCACCACCTCCACGTCCGGCCTGAGCCAAGCCGGTGAAGCAGCCTCTCGGGCGCTTCGCCGAAGAACGAAGGAAGGCCATCGGTGAAGAAATCGCCCGGCTCCTAGCTGCCGGCTTCATCATGGAAGTGTTGCACCCGGACTGGTTGGCAAACCCGGTCTGGTTTTTGAAGAACGGCTCCGGCGCATGTGTATCGACTACACCAGGCTGAACAAGGCGTGCCCAAAGGATCCCTTCCCCTGCCGCGCATAGATCAAGTCATAGATTCGACTGCCGGCTGTGAACTGTTGTCTTTCCTAGATGCCTATTCAGGCTCAGATTCCTTTGAATCCGGATGATCAAATAAAGACTTTGTTCATTACCCCGTATGGGGCTTATTGTTATACGACTATGCCGTTCGGCTTGAAAAATGCGCCACCTACCAAAGGTGCATGCAAAAATGCTTGCAGGATCAAATCGGCAGAAACGTTCACGCATATGTGGATGATGTCGTTGTAAAGACCAAGGAGACGACTACCCTCCTTGATGACCTGAGAGAAACCTTCACCAATTTGAGAAGATTCCGGATGAAGCTCAACCCGGCCAAGTGCACATTCGGCGTGCCGTCTGGCCAGCTCCTTGGCTACCTCGTCTCAGCGAGGGATCGAAGCCAACCCGGACAAGATCGGTGCCCTGGAGAAGATGGAGCTGCCGCAGTGCCTCAAGGACGTCCAGAAGTTTGCGGCTGCCTGGCCTCCTTGAGCCGCTTGTCGGCAGTGGGGGAGAAGGCACGCCCCTGTATCAACTAATGAAGAAGGCGGACAAGTTCGTCGGTGCAGAGGATGAGGCCTTAGTGACTTGAAGCGCGTGCTCTCAACCGCGCCAATCCTTGCAACGGCTTCAATGGAGCCGATGCTGTTGTACATCGCAGCCACCAACCGAGTGGTTAGCGTTGTCCTGGTGGTGGAGCGCAAGGAGAGGGCAGCTGATCCAACGCCCAGTTTACTACCTTAGCGAAGTGCTCTCCCAGTCGAAGCAAAACTACCCCCATTACCAGAAGGTCACCTACGGCGTGTACATGGCGGCCAAGAAGCTCAAGCACTACTTCCAAGAGCACCCCATCAAGGTGGTTGCCACAGCGCCTTTGGCGGAAATTATAGGCAGCAAGGATGCCAACGGCCGGGTTGCCAAGTGGGCCCTGGAGCTAGCCGCCCACACCATCCTCTACGAGCCACGCACAGCCATCAAGTCGCAGATCCTCGCGGACTTCTTCGTCGGGCTGAGATGCGTGCCGCCGTGCCGGATTCCACACATTGGAAGATGCACTTCGACGGCTCGAAGATGCGCAACGGCTTGGGAGCCGGCATCGTCATCACCTCTCCCAAGGGGGACCGGCTGGACTACGTCCTGCAGATCCACTTCGCCGCATCCAACAACGTGGCGGAATATGAAGCGCTCATTCATGGGCTGAAGCTGGCCAAGGAGATTGGCGTGCGTCGCATACCTCTTCGGCGACTCCGACTTGGTTATACGCAAGCATCGGGCGACTGGGACACGAAGGATGCCAACATGGCCTCATACCGCTTCCATGTCCAGCAGCTTCCGGCTTCTTCGACGGCTGCGAATTCCACCATGTGCCACGAGCAAACAACGAAGCGGCCGATGCCTTATCCAAGATTGGCTCAACCCGGCAAGCCATTCCGCCGGGTGTCGCCTTGGCGGTTCTCAAGAAGCCGTCCATCATACCGTCACCAGACTCGGATTCAATATTCGTGCCGGCTGACCCGGGGGCTTCATCGCCCAAGACGGGGGCTAACAAGCCAAACCCGCCGGCTAGCATGCCGAACCCGGGGACTTCTCAGTCCAACCCGGGGGCTTCATCGCCAAACTCGGGGCTAGCAAGCCGAACCCGCCGGCTAGCAAGCCGAACCCGGCGACCATGCGGTCGAATCCGGAAGCTCCCACGGAAGGCCCTGTTGGTCAGCGTATTCGAGATAAGATGCGTACCTTCATGGACACAAGAATTCCTCTCCTACCTCACCGACGGTGTGCTGCCTGATGATAGAGTCCAGGCCAGGCAGATTGAGAGAAGGGCCAAGGCCTATGCCATCATCAACCACCAGCTGTACAAACGCAGCGTAAGTGGGGTGTTCCAGCGGTGCGTCGAGCCGGCTGAAGGGATTGAACTCCTACTCAAGGAGAGTGCGGACATCACGCCTCATCCAGAGCCATAGTGGCCAAAGCCTTCCGGCACGGTTTTATGGCCGACTGCGCTCAGAGACGCAGAAGATTTGGTGAAGAAGTGCAACGGCTGTCAGCGCTTCGCAAAGCAAAGACACCAGCCGCTTCCGCCTTGAAAACCATCCCCATCACATGGCCGTTTGCCGTATGGGGCTTGGATATGGTAGGCCCATTCAGAACAGCGAGGCGGCATGACACACCTCTTGGTGATGATTGACAAATTCACCAAGTGGATCGAAGCAAGCCAATCAAGAAACTGGACGGGTCCACAGCCGTCACATTCCTCAAGGAAATCATTGTGAGATTCGGCTACCCCCACACCATCATCACCGACAACGGCACCAACTTCTCCCAAGGCATCTTCTCTCGCTATTGCGGGGAAATGGGGATCCGGATGGCCCTATCTGTGGCACACCCAGAGTCCAACGGACAAGTGGAAAAGGCTAACGGGCTTAGTCCTAGCGGCATCCGGCCCCAGGTGGAGCCGCTCGAGCGGCAGCCGGCTGGATTGAAGAAGCGCCAATGTCTTGTGGAGCACAACTACAAACCGCTCGGTCGGCTTCACACCATTTTCCTCGTATACGGGGTCGAAGCCGTCTTGGCGATATCGAGCATGACGCGCCAAGGATCAAGCTCTACACAGAAGCCGAAGCCAAAGAAGCTCGCGAAGATGGAGTTGACCTGGTCGAAGAGGCCCGGCTGCTGGCTGAGTCTAGATCTACTATCTACCAGCAAAGCCTCCGACGCTATCACAGCCGGAAGGTCCAGCCCTTAGCATTCCGAGAAGGAGACCTAGTGCTCCGGCTGATCCAAGGACAGCCGGACAGCATAAACTGTCATCCCCATGGGAGGGTCCCTTCATCGTGAGCAAGGCGGTAGGCAATGATTCCTACTATCTCATAGATGCCCAAGAGGCTAAGAAAAACAAGCCGGACAAGGCTGACGAGGAGACTAAACGTCCCTGGAATATCAGGTTACTCCGCCCATTTTACACATGAGAGCAGGAATGTATGTATCCCTTGTATCCCTTTTGTGAGTTATGAAAAAGCTTGCGCCAAGAGCGCCGTTTCCGACAAGTTTTTCGCGTACTTTACCTTGTTTCGCCAATTGGCTTGAACCCTCTCACGCGGCCGGCTCGTAACGTGATCCGGTTTCCGACAGCCGGCTTCCGACCCAGCTACAGACCGCAACCCGGCTGTCCGTTTGGCGGGAGTAAGGCCTAGGGAGCCGCACGAAAAACGACTAAGGGAAAGAGTAAGAGCGAGTTGACTTGCAACTTTTCATAAAAGTGCCGGATTGCCGAATTCAGCTCGTTCGACTGAAATACTGTCAGCCTCACCCAACGGCCCGCTCTTGATCCGGCGACGGATCGCAAGTCGGACGTACGACCGGCGAGGGCACAGCCAAAGAGTGGGCGGATGGGAAAAAGCGAACGAGTCGAAAGAAAGCAACTCGGCACACAAATGATTAACAAACACATTAAAGTGTGACATAATTAAAGGGCGATAATATTCATACATTTGCACCCGGCATCCCGGGGATTTAATAAATTGTCTTGGCAAAATAACAACTGGAAAGCAGGAAATCTAAGCCGGAGGGGCATCGGCGGAGCCGGCTGCCGGGTCGTCCTCGGGCACGTCCTCCGCCTCCTCATCGTCCATGTAATCTCCATCGGATGGAGGAGGGTTCGGGTCCGCGACGAAGAGGGCCTTGTCGACGAAGTCAGCGATGGTGCTGGCTCGAGCAAGGCGGGCGGCCTTGAGATCGGCCGGGAGCTTGTCCTCCACGCCGGCTCGCCGGAACTCAAGCTGCCCCAGGTCCACCTCGTTGTACCAGGAGAGGACGAAGGACAGCGCCATGTCGGCACCGGCGCGCGTGGCCGACTCCTTCCAGTCGAGGAAGCGGTCCGGCGCCCGCTCCATCGCGGAGATGAGGCCGGAGATATCTTGCGGCGCCGCCTCTTCAGCCACAGCATGGGCACCAGCTCTTCAGCCGCCTTCGGAGCTCCCAGCCGAGCTTGGTGACGGGCTCGATGCGGGCAGCCATGGACGCCAGGTGGTCCTCCATGGAGAAGTACTCCGAGCTGCCCTCGCCGATCTCCGCCTCTGGGTCGCGCGGCCAGCGGCTGCCAAAGCCGCCTCTGCGTCTCGGGAAGGCCGCTGCAAGAAGAAGAAGCAAGTCAGAAACCATCAAAGCCGAAATAAGCTGAAAAATGCAAATTTTCGAAGTCCTAAGCCAAAGGAAAAGCCGGCGGCCAGCAAACCGACTGTCACCAGCCCGAAGATGAGGACAGCGAAGAAATCAGAAGTTTCTTGTCGGCTGCCAATGAAAGCCGGCGATCGACGAAAGCCGGCAAAGGGAAAGGAACATAAAGATGCACTCACCCGCCAAGCCGCGATCAAGCGCGCTGAAATCGTCGGTCCAACGCTTGGCGGTAGCCGTCAGCTCGTGGACTTGGCGGTGACCTCCTCTGCAGCGCAAGCGCCGCTTCTCCACCTCCGTCCCGCCGGCTCGGATCATCCACCTTCGCCTTCCCGCCGTCCTGAGGGAGTTGAGCTCGGTGAGATGGTTCTGCTCCAGCGGCGCGCCGCGTCTCCTGCTCAGCCAGCTTGAGCTTGCCGGCGGCGGATCGGCCCGCCTCTCGCTCTCGGTGCCGGCGCGAGCGGCTCGGAGATCCGACTCCAGCTGCGGGACCTTGGCGGCTTCAACTGCGAGGCGGCCAGAAAGAAATGTCAGCCAACCAAGACTGAAAGAAATAAGACATCAAGTCGAAAGAAGTATAGAGCTTACCCTTGACGGCTTCCAGCTCGCGGGCCAAGTCGGCCCGGTCCAGCTTGGCCTTGTGGTAATGGGTGACGGCGCGATTATACAAAGTGGTGCGCCGGTCCATCACAGCCTAAGGAAAAGAAAGTTAGTCGATCAGGCGAAACCCGTGCCGGCTCCAAGCAGCCGGCCCATGCCTCGGAGGGCTACCAGGATAATAATCAGATCAAAAACAATCGAGGCTTACCTTGCCGGCTTCCTCCACCTTGGCAACGTTAGCCGCGGCCTCGGCTGCCCTGGCCTGCAGGCTGGAGAAGAACATCTCCACCGACGCTTGGCCGGGGTTCCCCTCCCGGCTGGTCACCTCGTAGGAGTCGGCGCGGAGCCACGCCTGCTCCATGGTGGCAGCCGAGCCGAGGCTGGAGTCGGAGGCGGACGGCACCTGAAGAAGAAGTGCGCCCTTGGCCACGTGCAGGCCTTGCGGTGGCGCCGATGGGATCCCCGTCCTCCCAGCGCGCGGCGCGGGCTCGGCGCCGCCGGTCCGGCCGCGGCGGCCTCCGTCGGCTGGCGGCGGCGTCGCTCCGGCGCAGCGGATGGCCAGCTGGCCCGGTTGTCTCCGGCGCACAGGCGCCCCTCGAGCTCTCGTCCGGCTCCACCACGGTGGGCCTGGTGCCGGCTCCGGCCGCGGGCGGCGCAGCCCTGCCAACGCCGGTTCGAGGAGCAGCCTGCCGGCTCCGGCTCGGTCGAAGGCGGCATGCCCCGCGCCCCGGCGGCAGGTCAGAAGAGGTGTCGGCGCGGGAACATGTCGTCAGCGTCGGCTGCCGCGTCGGCTCGACCCGCGTGCGCGATCGGCGGCGAGGCCAGCGGCACGGCGAAGAAGCGCCCGGCGGCGGCGGCGCGGCGTAGGTGCGCGCGAGGAAGGCTGCGGCGTCTGCTCCCTCCTCTGGCGGGGAAGCGGCGACACGCGCGCGGAGCTTGCCGGGAGCCGCCGCCCTGGGCAAACTTGATAGGGGCCCTAGCCGGACAAACAGAATGACAATAAGCATGAAAGTAAGGAAGAAAAGGAATCAAACAAGAAAAAGAAAGAGAACTCACCCGGCCTGCTCCGGGACCTTCTTCGGCTGCTGCCGGCGCTTCTTCGCCTTCGCCTCCCAGGCGGCGGTGGAGCCGGCTCGTCGTGCCCTTGGGCGCCGAAGTCGCCGTGGTGCTTGGCGGCCTCGTACGCAGAGGCACGGCGGGGATTGGCCCCGTGCCGGACGTCCGGCTCCTCCTCCTCCTGCTGCTCTGGTGAAGGGCGGATTGTGCTCCCCCGGCCACCTAGATCGGGCGCACGGCGGGTCGTCGTCGCCGGCATCGCCGGCTTGGTCAGCCGGATCGACGTGATCCGGCGTCCACCTCCTCGTCGCCAGGTCGCCGTCCTCGGCGGCGCTCAAAAAGCTAGAAAGACAGGAAAACATAAGCATATGACAAGCCGGAAGTCGGCGGAAGAAAAGGAAGTCGGCCTCGCAGCCGCAAGCCGGAAAATGGCAAAGACACGAGGCTTACCCGCGCCGGTGGACGGTCCCTGTCGCAGGGCACCAGCCCGTAACTCCAGTCCTCCGACAGGTTCGCCTTGGTGATGTGGTTCACCCGGCTGGCCACCTGGGCCTTGGTGAGCGGCGCCTTGGACGTCCGGTTCGGATCGAACCGGCCGGACATGTGCCCGATCTTGTGGGTGCGCATCTGGAGCGGCAACACCGGCGCTCGGCGATGGTGCGAGGAGATCTTCGGCGGTCAGCCCGCCATCGGTGGCTGTCGCCAGGAAGTCCCAAAGCAGGTTCACCTCGGCGTTCGATCCGTCGAGCGGGCGTTGTGGCTCCAGTTGATCCGGCCGACTGGAGGAGCCGGGTTGAACTCCGGCAGGTTGATCCGGTCGACCCCCTCGTTGCGCACGTAGAAGAATGACATCTGCCAGTTCTTCACCGAGTCGACGGTGGGGATTTTGGGGAAAGGCGTACCAGGCCGGGTGTAGATCGAGGCGGCGCCGCAGGCTCGCAGGCGGCCGTCGGTCTGCGCCTTCAAGAAGAAGAGCCGGCTCCAGAAGTCGATGTCACAACCGGCGTAAGCCTCCATGAACGCCACGAAGCAGCTCAGGAGGACGCGTTGGTGGCGGTGATGCGGCTGAAGGCCGAAGTGGTCGAGGCTGCGGAAGAACGTCGAAGCCCAGCCCGCGATCCGGATGCGCGAAGACGCGCTCGCCGGGCCGCGGCTCGGGCTCGACCTCCTCGCCGGGCACCCGCGTGATCACCGCGCGGGATCCGCCGGAGCACAGTCGTTCGACGTCGTCCTCCCGCATGTAGGAGCCCTCCACGATCCGCGGGGACGCCATTGACGAGGTCGAGGAAGAAGATGACCAGGAGAGAATAAACGGCGAGGAAGAACCTTGCGACCGCGGCGGCGACAACGGCGGCTGAGGACGCTCCGTCGAGACGCGCGGCCCCGTGGCGCCGGATTGACGGAGTGGCGGCGGTGGATCGGTGAAGATTCGCCCGCCGGAGTTCGCCAGCGGGAGGCGTTCGCCGGGGCAACAGCGAGCTCGGCGCGCGGAGCGTTGGAAGCAGGGGCGCGAGGAGGAAGAGAATGGCAAGTGGCCGCCTCGATGCCTCCCCCGCGGCATTTATAGCCTCCTGCCGCGGACGGTTGGCCTCCAAGTGGCAGTCGTGGGCCACGTCCCCGGATTTACTGCGCCGTAACTCCTCCCACGTCCACGACGGTTTCGGAAACGGCCACACCACGTCGCCCACTACCGCACCGGATCGGGGGGACATTGATGTGACCAGACGAACCGACCGCCGGGCCAGGCGTCGGACCTCAAGTCGGGCGCAGGGCCCGGCGGCGGAGACTCCGGCGCGCCGCAAGCCGGAGCCGGACAATAAGTTCCACTCAAGCCAAAATTCGTCAGCAAGGCGGAGGCGCCATCAGATCTTGCGAAAGCAAAAGCGCAAGGTAAAGCGGCCGGCTAGAAGCAGCCGGCAGGAACAAGCCGGATGAGGGCGCAGCCGGCTGAATGGAAATTCTCAGTCGGCCCCTCCAAGTGCCGTCTAATATATTTGGGAAGCCAGGAAAACCTGCCTAGGTCCTTCTGGACGCAGGACCTTGCCGCCCGGGGGCTAATGTCGGGGAAGACCCCGGATAGGGCAATGGACGCGGAGCGCCGGCTGACCAGCGGCTCGCGGCAAAGGCCGGGCGAGGAGCAGCCGGCTAGCGCCGTGGCCGGCTGGTGCAAGCCGGCTGGCTCTAGGTCCTAGTCGGCCTGGCTGCGGCCACCAATGCTGTAGCTGGGCCGTCTTCTATAAGCCATATCCGAGGGGTTTATACCTCGGACCGACTCGAGGCTGGCGAGTCTTGCACCGGAAGGAACCGGGTTGGTGATCCGGGTTCCCAAAGTCCACGCTGACTCCATCTTCCGTAAAGCGCGGGGCTGTGGAGCAATAGTGCCACGCGCCGGACAGCCGTCGGGGCTTACGACGATCCGTGCGGCTACGGTGGCGACGGCGGGGACACCTCCTCTCCATACCGTGACCGTGGCAGCCGGATGGGACAGGCCACGATGCCTCAACTATTCCTGACGTCACCGCCTCGGGAAGGAGCGGAAGCCGAGCCGGCCCAGCCGGCCAGTAAACTATAGGGTCTTATATGTAAAGTGCGGTGCCTATATAAGCCGCACTACCCCCTCTCGTGCGGGGATCGATCATTTATTGCTTTCACCCACCTACGAGCTGCCCTGTGAGAGAGACCATAGTCTTCCTTAGCCTCTCAGGAGCAGCCGGACACAGCTCTAAGAGCACCATTGTATTGTGTGATCATCATATACACTCATAGCAGGATTAGAGGTTTTACCTCCATCGGAGGGCCTCGAACCTGGGTACGTCGCCGTGTCGCTCGTGCCCATACCCGCATCCGGATACCGCCGTGAGATCCCTCAGGAACCACTTCGATTAGCCACCCTATGGCATATGCCGTGACGATACCACGACAGATATCTAATCCCGAGGTTTTGGAAGCACTTGCAGTCAGGGAAGGTTTGAACCTGGCGCAGGATCTTCTTCTCATGAAGGTACGGCTGGCAAGTGATTGTCTGTCGGTGATCAATGCACTTAAGGAGGAGAACTGGGGTAGCTACTCCCAGATACTTCAGGAGATCAAGAGGACTTCTCGCGATCTAGAGGAGGTTAGTTTTGTGCATGAGAATAGGTTGTCGAATAAGGAGCCCCATGATCTGGGTAAGCTTGTGTTAGGATGGCCAGTGGGCCGTTACGTTTGGCTTCCGTCGCCGCCGGTTGGCGTTTGTATTCCCTGCCTTATGACAGTTTGAATAAAGAGGTAGGATGAGTTCTCAAAAAAAAAAAATATTCTCCACCTTCACAGACTAAGGCATAGCCTAGTGGTGGGGAGGGGCTGATACCTTCCCACCCACCCGAGTTCAAGTCCTCATGCTTGCAATTTCGGTGATGTTGTACTCCTGCTATCAAAATACCACGTGGCCCCTCCCACATTGGAAATCATTTTTTATTCTCCACCTTCAGGTTCAGCCCAGCCTTCCTTCTGGACCAAGGCCCACCACCACCACCAGTGGCTAACCCTAGTTCTCCACCATTTCGCCCCTGCACCGCCGGAAACCCACGCGATCGAGCCCTCGAGTCCCCCTCAGGCCCTCACGCCACACCTTCTCCTTCTCAGCACGGAGACACAGTCCCCGTCGCTCCAGCTCTCCGTCGCCTCTCTGTGCTGCTCCGCCTCCTCCCTTCCCTTCGCATCGAGCTCCTCGCCATCCCGTCTCCTGCCTCGCTTGCACGCGCGCCCGCGCCGGCACTTCCTTCTTGGCGTGGCTACGCGTGCGTCGCGGTGATATGTCCTCCCCCAATCCACGTGCCGGCGGCGACCCCTTCGCCGGACAGCGGAATCCTAATGCCACGCCTCGCTCCGGGCGTTCCCCGCCCACATCGCCGGAGAGGGGGGCGGCCACCGTGGCCGTGGGCGAGCTGTTTTCAGGCCTATCCATCCGCCGCCCTCAGCCTCAGCCGGCCGGGAACGACGACGATGACGACTTTATCGTCGCGGAGATGATCGGCGTCGGAGCCCCCGCGCCCATCGAGGACTTTGAGGATGTTGGGCTGGCGCCCGCGGTGCTCGAGAACGTGGGGTACGAGTTCCCTACGCTGCTCCAAAGTTTCTCCATCCCGGTGGTGATGGCTGGGAGGGATCTCTTGGTGGTGTCGTCCGCCATGTCTACAGGCAAGTCGGCTTCGATCTGCCTCCCTGTGGTCAGCCGGCTCCTTCAGACCGGGCCAGGACAGCGTATCGGCATCCCCATGCCACGCACTGTCATACTCGCGTCCACCATTGATAGAATATTGCAAGTTTTAAGTTTTTCTCTTTTCACACTAAAGATTCAACTTGGTAGCATCAGTAATTGTCTAATGCACTTTCGTTTGTTTAGCACGCACTCTCATTTCTTGCCTGTTTCCTAGCGTTTGATGAAATATTTGAAAACCAACCAGGAAATGCACCAAACCAGAGTAAGAATAGAGTTGTTTTTCCTAGGCAACTGATGCCCTTCTCCAAATTTTCATTCAACTAGCTCACAAAACTTGAGAGTCTAGTCTCTCACTGTCTAACAAAACTGTGATGTTCACACAATGTTATATTCGAAAGTGCGGTCCAGGGATACGATCGGGAGGAATTTCTAACAATCTTGCATACATCATCATCCTCTGTTTAACTTGGCGCTTTGTTGAGCTCGGCCATCAAAACGTACATGAGTATATGGCAACTGTGTAGCTAATGTAAGAAAACACCAGTTTTATTATGCTGGATGAATTTGAACTTGAAGTTACATCAAGATCTAGCAAATGCAGTGCAACAAACTCGAATCTATAATACCTAAATAGGAGCAACCCACTAAGTTGAATTCTCTCAACATGCAAGCATGCCACCTCATCGGCCCCACAATATCACACAACTTGAGTCCACGTCTACACATGCATGCAGCTTATTAGAAAGGAGCCGTTCCTAGAATCTTCTCTTTCTTAATAGATGGCCCCATTTTCCTGGTCTCACAGTGAGCCACGTAGCTTTATTAGCAATATGCTCGCTAAGGCGATCGCCGTTCCTGGCCAGACTACGTACGTGACGATTCTTCTCCCGAGACGCAGAAGCGTACCGACCGCCTTACGTGGCCAGACCCACGCGCCTCCACTAGAAGGGCCGGCCCGTGCCACCGGCCCATAACCCCGTTCGACCTATTCTCCAAAAGAAAAGAAAAAATGCAAAACTACTGTTCGTCTTCCTCAGCGGCCGCGGACCCTCCCACGAAACTTTGCAGCCGCGACCTATGCCCTCCTTCCTCACAAATGCTCATGAAAACGTCTCATAAATCCCAGCAATAACGACGGCGTTCGATAGAATTGATCCGCTGCCGCCTCCAGCTTAAAAAGCAGGCCGTGCTGCCATCCGTTTCAAGCTCGCGCGCCACCGCCCTCCACGTTCTTTCTGCTCCCCATTCTGATTCCTTCTTTATTTTTTTCAATCCTCAATATGTCTTCCCAATTTTGCAGGTTCAGCTCAGGCTGGAAATCCACTCCACCTTTTGCCCCTGCACCCGATTATATTGGATCGATTTTGTCTGCTGCTACCTCAACTCCATCCCATTGCTTTGGATTTTTAGGTTTCTTGGTCTGCTCGCTGAATATTTCTTCAGATCTCTGTCTGCTCGCTCCAGATGACTCAGATGAGGTGGTTCCCCATGAAGGATACAAACCCAGACTTCATCTTCACCGTGGCCGGCTCCTCCGTTAGTTCCTCTTTTCCTCCTCCTTTCTTTTCTGTCGTTTATCTCTTGCACTACAGGTGTTTGACGATTTGTTCGGCATGCCGACCTGTTGACTTCATTGAACATAGCCTCAGAAATAATCTCAACGGCCAAGACTATAAGGTATCATGGCGCCATGGTACCATATGTTACCTGAAAAGTTATCAATCTACAAGATTGATGCACTGTATCAGTCTATCAGGCATGAAAGAAACCGTACCAGTAGTCCAGTACATGTTCCATGCAATCCTTCGGGCAGAAGTTTCCCGTATTTAAGATTCATCAGTTTGTGAGACTGTTTCATTCTTTTTTTAGGTAAAGAATTAAATTATTGTTTGCAAGGGTATATGGAAAAATGGATGGTTTCATTCTTCTACACGAAAAGCCCGTGGGGTATTGCTCATATGTTTCAAGTAATGTCTGAACATCCCTGTTGGGGGATGTTGTTTATTTTACTTTGTTTACTGTTGTTCTTCTATCTTCCGCTTCAGAACTTGCAGTATACATGAGAATGAGATTATACGATTGAGAAATTTCATTCGTTTGACATGTTTCACTGGGTTGACTAAGCATCTTCTGTTGCATTTTTTCTATTACCTGACACAGGTATAGTGATCATTGTTATTCAAGCAGTGAATGAGTCTGAAGAATCACATTAGGCTCTGGTCTGGGAATGAATGCATGAGTCAGAACATGAAGTCATAAACGATGCATTATCTGTAGCTTGCATCCTTCGATGCCTACAGAGATGCCATCTTAGAAAAAGATTTTGATGTGCAAGCCCCAATAATTGGAGTATGTGTTTCCTGTCGTGACCAAATAATAGAGAAGCCAGTCAATCACAAATTACGTTGTGGTCAGACTTACTAAAATTTTGGCTCAACTGTTTGCTTGGTTGACCTCTTTTACTGTGTAAACTGTGAACATGCTATCTCTGTCATATAAAAGGATATAGTCTATGTAAAAGTTCATCTATTATTTCAATGAGATAATCATATTTGTCTACTAGAAACGAGCTATAGTATGAAAAGATTGGCATAGTGGACTGCGCCTTCAGTGCTTTTCAAGTATGCCCAAATATCAAGGGAGAACCTAGATAGTAGCTGAAAAGAGGAGTTCTTTTTTCGATGGAGGGTAAAAAAAATTATATATCTTCATCTGCAATATTACTCCATATTTTCAATCTGAGGCTTTCCAAGACGAGACTGAAAGTCTTGCTTTGTCATAACGTTTCAGTTATTTTACAAAACATGTTTTCAATATGCCTTTCTCCCTTATTATTCTGAATGTGGTGCCAGCAAACGTTTGGAGGTCCTTCTTTCTTCATGCAAAACCCAAAAGTAGTTCACCTCTTGCATGTGTTTCTTTTGTAGCTTTGTTACGGCCTAAGTTGCAGCATAACTGAGATTCAGAACTATGGGATATAGCCACAATGTTCAGCAACTTCAGGTGAAATGAAAATATATCTGTAAAGTGTCATTCTTATGTCTCACATCTACCCAGTATTGTTATTTTGTTTGGAATGTGCAATATTGAATAACATTTAATTGTTGGTTATGCCCACAGGCTATGATTATGTCCATTTTAACCGGCAAAGGTGTCAACAACAAAATCCACATATGTGTGTCCTACTATAGCATCCACTATTGGGTTCCTTTATAAAAAAGGACTCTTTATCGAAAACTCGGTTGTACGCCCGAGCTTGAGTGCACCTTATATCCTTTCCACGTCATACCATTGATTTCCTTAGCTGACGTCATATCCCGATTTGTATAATCTTTGGTAATCTTTCTGACCAATACAGGGCAGCAATGAGCCAACCACCTCAATCGTATGCAGCGCAGCCATGGTAAGCCGAAAGGCTATAGTGTAGCATGGTAGGCCGCAGAGCCTACGTCATATATCATGGTGCACACTGCGAGACGACGTTGATGTGTATATATAGGCATCCAATGTCCGACGTGAATTTTTGGCACATGAATGCTATGCACCCTATAAATTCTAACATTCAGGGTAATTTTAAATACTGAAATAAAATTTGAATCCTCCTGAAAATAAAAGATGATCAAATATTGTACTCATATAAAAATAGTTATGCTCTAAATAATTTCCATGGTATTCTGGATGAAAGAGATAAATTTATTACAAATATAGCGTGAATCGTGCCAAGATGTGGGGCTTGTTTGATTTTGTCTTTTTGTCATTTCGAGCCCAAACATTTTTATCTAAGTACAATATTTCATCATCTTGCTAGCTCCAATTAGAGCATCTCCACCGGCGGCACCCAAATAGGCGTCGGCAGCTGCACCGGTACTTGCGTATGGGGGACGCCGACACATTTGCTGAAGGCTTCCCCACACCGACGGCCACAATAAGATTTTTTGAATAAAAAACAAACAAACATGGATATAAATTAGAATTTAAGGTTTTCGAATACAATTCTAAGCTAACATCTGGCCACCAAATCGCCATCATTCATCATAATCCTGCACCCAAAAAAATAATTCGTGCTTCAAGGCCAAATGATCACAGGAAGGGTATCAACGGAGGCTGCACCTCGACAATGTCCTCCTCGTCAGCAATCACATGCGACACCTCGTTAGTGGACGCCGGTGGAGGCATGGGAGCCGGAGCATCCATGCTCGTCGATGTCGATGTCGGCATGTACGTCGGCGCAGGCAGGTGTATCGATGGTGCCGATGCTGCCATGGACGCTCCCGCAGCTTCCGTCGCCATCACCTGCTTGCCGATGCGCTCGCGGCACATCTCGAGCCACACCCTCTCCAATGGATCCATGCTCGCCATGTCCGCCATCAAGATCTTCGATTCTTGAGTCATCTTGGCCAATGATAGCTGCGTCGCTTCATTCATGGCTTTCATGACGCCGGCTTGAGCTTCCATCTTGGTCGCCTCCACCTTCTCCCTCTTGAGCCCAATCTTCACATCTTGCTTCTCTAACATTTCCTTCCACATGGTGGCACCCCTATCTGCCGCCTCCTTATTCTCGATGGAGAAGGAGGACACCATCTTCTCGATGGAGGCGTCGATGGCGGCTAATGTCGGCGCCGCATTCCTCTCGGCCTTGGCTTTATTGTTGCCAATGGGGCGCCTGGCGGAGGCGGGGGCGGCTGCGACCGGCCCATCTTCTTCGACGTGGTTCTTGTCATTGAGATTGAGGCAGGCGGCGTCCCACTTCTTGCAACCCTTAAGTTTTATGAAGCAATGCATGAAGGGGAAGTCCTTGTCGCCATTTCGATGCTTGTACATGGTGAGGGCGTCGAGAATCTAGCAAATGCATGAAGAGCAAGCAATGCATGAATACAATGACATCAAGCTATCAAATGGTAGACATGAATACAATGCCAATACATACCCAATCCACCATCTTTTTTCCGCTCTCGGCGCGGTTGTTCACCTTCTCATAGTAGCCATGAAGCGTGTTGCCTGACTTCTTGATGAGGTTCCAACGGTGAGACATGGCGGACTCGTTCCGGATCATGTGGATGGTGGTGTACTCACTGAAATTCTTCCTCTCATTGAATTGATCAAAGATGCGTTTGTAGTAATTGCCGCCGAATTTATTGGCGCCGGTGATGGGGCAGAAGCTGACCAGTTTCCACGCGTCGGCGAGGCACGTGTCCTATAGGGAGTTCCACTTTGGCCCTCGAGTGTCGGCGGCCTTCTTATTCCTCCCCTTCTTGTTCTTCGTGGACATGCCGGTGTCGATGTCGATCAGCTCCTCCTCAGCTACCTCGTTGGCGTCCTTGTCGATCTTCTCGCCATCCACCTCGTCTCCTTCCTCGTAGTTACCGCTCTCTTCACCGTATCCATCCTCCTTGAAGACAGGCTCGTAGGCGTGGCCGTGGCGGATCATGCCACTCAGGATGTCGATGTCGTTCACCTATCAAACCAATCAAAAGGCTCATCTTTTGCTCCCCGGAGCTCTATTATATGTGCACAAGCCATGATTCAAGGGAAAACTTACATCTTCGTCCTCCATGGAGGCCCCGGACGCGCTGCCGAACACATGGTGGGTGCTCCTGCTATCGCCGCTGTACAGCCTGCCGGGGGAGACCAGTGCGGTCGGTCACGTGGCCGGCGCTACCTCCCGGTGCACGGCACAGATCTGGCGAGCCGTTGTTGATGTCGTTGTTGAGGTCGATGGTGAAGCGGAAGGCATTGCTACCCCTCGGCGCTGATGCTCGCGAGTACGTCCCGTTCGGGTCGACGATCATGTCGATGTCGGCGTACTCGGGGGAGTAGCAGGCGCGCCCCTCCATTTGTGAGAGCGATGGAGGCTCGGCGAAGTAGGCCGGCGAGGAGGGAGAGGCGCCTCTCGAGAACGCGCTGTCGCCCGCCATGCTGCAGCCGGTGAGGGGGTAGCAGCCGCTTTCAGCTTTGGATGGTGTGCCATCCAAGCTCAGGCACATCTCTGTCACGGCCGCTTCCTCAACTTTTTTCGCATCGCTCGCGAGGCGACGCCGTCTACGGTCCACCATCAAGATGGAGCATCGCCTCTTTTCGTCGTCCCACTACTGCTGCTCATGTGCATTGGCTTATCCTTCAGCGCCACCGTGAGCGGTTTTGCCAGAGCCTTCTTCTTCGGTGGCATGGTGGCGAGGGTTTTGCATCGCGGGAGCTGGATGGGTGCGGAAATTGGAGCGGCGGGCGGAAGGGGGGAGATTTGGGGGAAACTTGTAGGGATTGGGGTCGTGTGGATGATAGGCGGAGCCCACGCGTTGACCGACGTGGCGCGAGGCGCTGGCGCGCCCGTTCGGCGCCTCGCGCGAAGGGGTCAGCACGGGGTTGCCGACTGTTTTATTGAGCTCGAAACAGCGTCGACGCTTTTTGGGACGCGCCGGAGTCAGTATTTTCATTTTTGTGTAGGCCAAAAAAACAAACTATTGCATGTTGATATTTTTGCACCGTACAATATGGCATTGTCAAAATCAGGAATTTTTCGTCGGACTGTTTTGAAACTCTAAAATGCTGGTTTGAAAAAAAAAAAAGCCTCCACGGAGGCAACCTTCCAAAATTTAGTTAGTGGCTTGCGCTTAACACAACAGGTCCAAGATGTGCCAAACTCCAGTACATGTTGCACCTGCTCAACCACACGGGCCGGATTTTAATTCCCATACTGTCGACCATCCATATTCATTTAATATCATACGGAAGATGTACACAACATGCACATGTATTGCAAATTTCAGCCAATTCTCATACTAAAAAATAGAAACATTAAATGCTCATGGATTAACCTCAGCCACACATTTATCGAGTGCACCCAAGCTCGGGTGTAATTCGTCCGCACTCACTCTTTATGAACTTCTCTCCTTCACAGCAAACATGACAACACCACATGAGAAACTTTGTGGAATCCGTTAACTCAACTGTTGTTTTTCAACTAAAGTATACACATGGATGAAACAGCCTACATATTATAAGCATAATGTCATATTTTCCCATGTTACAACGATTCATTGATTCTTAATAGTGAAATTTAACAAAAGTGGTCAGATCGGTTGTCTATGCCGATTTCTTGGTAATAGCTAGCACGCCATTTATATAGTACGAACAACAATTGTGCCCCTCAATTTATTTAGTTTTCACTCTAATTTTATCATTTCCTTTAAGTATGTTTTGTTATTATTTTTATGCATATGATTTTCCGCAGCACCGCGCGGGGTATCATCTAGTTAATCAATGAGGCATGCCATCAGGCTTCCCTTTCCTCTCCCAACTCCCTGCATTGGAAACGAGCCATCCCCATAATTAGTTAGTGAGGCATGCCATCAGGGCGGCCGCATCTCCGTTCCCCTCTGCCCCTACTTCCATGCATAAATATTCGGCTTCCCATTGCAATGTTTTGCCCTCCATCTGTATGGTGAAATCTCAAGCAGTCCCCGTTGATATCACATCCTCCTCCCAGTCAACGCCCAGTCTACTCGAGCTTATGCGCCGCTGTCTGTGCAGCTATCGTACCTAATTTCTACGAGATGACAGACTCTCCAATTCAGGTACACGATAGTTCTCAAAGCATTTCCAAACAAAACATTCCTCAAAGATGAGGCATTTGCAGATTCCTCGAATATGAATATATTGAAAGTAACATCTGTAGCAAGTACGGTGATAAATACACATGTCTTCGAACTATATTTAAGCACTCAAACAAACGATAAACTAGGAGTAAACTATATTTAAGCACTGAATCTCATTGCCCTGGCCTTGTGCCACTGCTTCCTTGGGTGCTCCCATGTGCATGGCAACTGATTGTATCAAGCTAAAAGGCCTCTTGTATTTTTTTATATGAACACGGGTCTGAAACCCTCCGGTTCCATTCATAAAATGAAACCAGAGTACAACAATCAACAACAACAACAACAACAACAACAACAACCAAGCCTTTCAGCCCCAAACAAGTTGGGGTAGGCTAGAGTTGAAACCCATAAGATCTCGAAGCCAAGTCATGGTTCCGGAACGTGGATAGCTAACTTCCACGCACCCCTGTCCATGGCTAAATCTTTGTCGATATTCCAAACCTTCAGGTCTCTCTTAACGGACTCCTCCCATGTCAAGTTTGGTCTACCACGACCCCTCTTAACATTCTCAGCACGCTTTATCCATCCGCTATGCACTGGCGCTTCCGGAGGCCTCCGTTGGATATGTCCAGACCATCTGAGACGACGGTGCTACCCCAACTCTCTCCCGTATATCGTCATTCCGTACCCGATCCTTTCTTGTGTGGCCACATATCCATCTCAACATGCGCATCTCTGCTACATTTAACTGTTGGATCTGTCGTCTCTTCGTTGGCCAACACTCCGCGCCATACAACATCGCAGGACGGATAGCTGTCCTATAAAACCCGCCTTTTAGCTTTTGTGGCACTCTTGTCACAGAGTACGCCAGAAGCTTGGTGCCACTTCATCCAACCAGCCTTGATTCGGTGGCCCACATCTTCATCGATATCGCCATCCTTCTGCAACATGGACCCCAAATATCGAAAAGTGTCTCCCTCCGGTACCACCTGCCCATCAAGGCTAACCTCTCCCTCCTCGTGCCTAGTAGAACTGAAACTGTACCTCATGCATTCAGTTTTAGTTCTACTAAACCTAAAACCTTTCGATTCTAGAGTTCGCCTCCACAACTCTAACTTTCTATTAACCCCCGTTCGGCTATCATCGATTAGCACCACATCATCTGCAAAGAGCATACACCATGGGATATCTCCTTGTATATCCCTTGTGACCTCATCCATCACCAAATCAAAAAGATAAGGGCTCAAAGCTGACCCTTGGTGTAGCCCTATTCTAATTGGAAAGTCATAAGTGTCGCCATCACTTGTTCGAACACTTGTCACAACATTATCATACATATCCTTGATGAGGGTAATGTACTTTATTGGGACTGTGTTTCTCCAAGGCCCACCACATGACATTCCGAGGTATCTTATCATAGGTCTTCTCCAAATCAATGAACACCATATGAAGGTCCTTCTTTTGCTCCCTGTATCTCTCCATCAGTTGTCGTACCAAGATGGCTTCCATGGTAGACCTCCCAGGCATGAAACCAAATTGGTTTTTGGTCACGCTTGTCAACCTTCTTAAGCGGTGCTCAATGACTCTCTTCCATAGCTTCATAGTATGGCTCATCAGCTTGATTCCACGGTAATTAGTACAACTTTGAACGTCCCCCTTGTTCTTGAAGATTGGTACTAAAATACTCCGCCTCCATTCTTTGGGTATCTTGTTTGACCGAAAAATGAGGTTGAAAAGCTTAGTTAGCCATACTATCGCTATGTCTCCAAGGCCTCTCCACGCCTCGATGGGGATACCATCAGGACCCATCGCCTTGCCTCCTTTCATCCTCCTTAACGCCTCCTTAACCTCAGACTCCTGGATATGTCGCACAAAGCACATGCTGGTATCATCAAAGGAGTCGTCTAGCTCAATGGTAGAGCTCTCAACCTCTCCATTGTAAAGGTTGTCAAAGTACTCCCGCCATCTACGCTTGATCGCCTCATCCTTCACAAGAAGCTGATCCTCTCCGTCCTTGATGCATTTGACTTCGTTGACATCCCTCGTCTTCCTCTCCCTAAACTTGGCCATCTTATAGATGTCCCTTTCGCCTTCCTTCGTGTTTAAACGTTGGTAGAGGTCCTCATACGCCCGACCCCTTGCTTTACTCACCGCCCGCTTTGCAGCCTTCTAAAGCTGGAACCAGCAAACGACAGAATTAGAAGTCCCGCGCAGGGGGAAACAAACTGAAAGTTTGATTTCTCAAAAACAGAAAGAGAAGGTTCACTCCACCACCGCTTGTGCTTCAGGTGCCACCATCACAGACAGCCTTGTCTTCTTCATGGGAGAAGGTTCAGGTGATCCAGGCAGATCCATAGGCGACATGAGGCTGAGGAATGTCATCTTCTTATGCTGGGGAGCAGGAGACCTGTTTGCAGGGCTTGCCTGGTCGAATGTTGCATTTGAGCAGAGCATCAGGCAGAGAGTGCATGTCTAATGTTGGAGAGGGAGGATCCACCACAGCTGTAGGATCTTTCACTTCCATTTTATCCGATGTGGAGAACCCAGCAGAGATGCAACTATCTGACAGAATTCCTTACTTTTTCTAGCACAGGCCCCTGAAACAGAATAGTCCATTGCTTGAGAGTTTTCAGGATCATCCACCAGATCTGTTTAACATCAGATCAAGGATGATTGTTAAAGATAATAGAATTCCTAAATTTCCCTATGCACCATAAAATGCATGCACAAATAGAATTAAGAGCAGAGTTCCTGCTTTGAGAGAGAGCCAGAACCTTCTAACTGATTCAGAATCATAACCTAAAGATGTGCTAAAAAAATTAGAGACAACATCCCAAATTTGGTTAGCAACAATACAATCATGAAAGAGATGCATTTCAATTCATCTTCAGTACAAACACAATCCTCAGGTTTGTTTAAATTCCTTCTTTTCTTAGATTATCTCATGTCATCAATTTATTATGAGACATTAACCAAAGGAAAGTTTGAACCTTTGGAGGGATTTGAAGTTTCCAGACTGCTGGAATGAAAACTGGTGTTACACCTCTGAAGTTAATTATATTGTAGAGAGTGTAGAGTAAACCCCTCTGTTGTCATGTTGCCAAACTAAGGAGTCCCCTACTGCAGTGAAATTAATACTAAGGAGGATCTGTTCTAGCTTATATCAAGATTCCAGTATGGCAGGACAAAAAATTCTCCTAAATGTGAGCCTAATAGTGTCAGTATCTATCACCTCGGCTAAGGTAGCACATTACTGATGGCGAATAGAGCAGAGTGGCTAGAACTGAACAGACAAAGAGGAAGAGCCAAACCATGTGTCTTCCCAAAGTCTGATTTTTCTACCATCTCCAACCGACCAACGATAACCAAACTTAATAGCTTCTCAAGCCCACATAACACCTTTCCAAAATTTGGATGTGTTTGTGGGTTTGGTAGCAAAAATATTTGGGGAATGTTTGATATATTTTTTATCTACTATTTCTTTTCAAATTTTTCCTGAGTCAGCATTGTATTTTTTAACCCATGATCCTAAAAGGCAGAGATTGACATCTCTAATATTTGGTATGCCGAGTCCACCAAAATCTTTTTTCATACAAACTAAGTGCCAATTTGGTATATGAAGTTCTCTATTGCCTTCAAAGTCATGCCAGAGGCAGTTAGCCATCTGCGAGTTGATTAAATCTAAGCCCCATTTGGGGAACTTTAAAAAAGACAAAAGGTAAACTGGAATACTCCGTACTAGCTAGGCAAGCTTTGATTAAAACTAATCTTGCTGCATATGAGAGGAATTTGCCTCTCCAACTAGCTATTCTCTTAAGTATTTTTTCAGCTAGTGGTTGGATATCCTCTCTTTTTAATTTATCATAGTGAAGAGGGATACCCAGATATTTTATAGGGAAACTACCTACCACACATTCAAATATGGGAATATAGAGGTAAATGCCTCTAATCTATCTGATAAAGGGATCAGTTCACTCCTAGAAAAGTTAATCTTCATGCCTGATACTTTTTCAAAATAAACACATTGCCCATTTCATGTTGTTTGCTTTTTTCCAAATCATCATCAACAAAGAGGATGGTGTCATCTGCATATTGAAGGCAGATGACTCCATCAGGAACCAGGTCAGAGCAAAGACCACCAATGAGACCACCAATGAGTCAATTGCTGGCAGCTTTATAAAGCATTTTAGTTAAAACAACTACAACTAAATTAAAGAGGAGTGGGGAGAGGGGATCTCCCTTCCTAAGGCCCTTCCCGGTGAGGAAAAAGCCACCTTCAACATTGTTAAGCTTAACACAAACGGAACCACCCCTTATTATTTTCTTAATCGTTCTTATCCAAACGGGGCAAAAGCCTCTTTGTGCAAAAAGTTCTTACAGGAAATCTAGGTTTACCTTGTCAAAGGCTTTTTCATAGTCTAGCCTAAGCACAATGCCAGGTTCTTGACTAGAATGGACCGAGTGCAACACTTTGTGGACAGTAACCACACTTTCTAAGATGTACCTTTCCTTAATAAAAGCAGTTTGATTGCTAGAAGTAAGAAAGTGCATCAAGCAGAGCTAACATATTGGTTAGGACTTTAGTGAAAATTGTTAGCGAGCTTATTTCCCTAGTTGTTAGGGGGTTTCCTGCATATTGCACACATGTACATGTACTATATATTGTGGCCTTTGGCTCCCGTGGAATACAAGTTGCTATTCCTCTAACATGGTATCATAGCCTAGGTTAGGGCTACATTTTAGAACGCGCAACTCGTCCCTCTAAAATCCTTTGTCTGGCAAGTCGTCGTCGTCTTCTCCGGCTGCTGGACTCCGGCCCGACACCCTTCTTCTCCGGCTGCCACCTTGGCTGGCCGCCGCTTGTTCTCCGCCCGCTGCTGCCCCTGCAACTCCGCGGACGCCGCTTCTTCTCCGCCTGTCCCGCCCGTGCAACGTCCAGCCGCCGCCCCTGTCCCTATCCGCTGCGTGGTTTGCTGGTCCTTCGGCAGCACAGTCCGTCCTCCGGCCGCACAGTCCGTCCTCCGGCGGCCGCCCGTCGCCGTTCCTGGCTGGCCCTGCTACCCCGATCCTGCCGTTGCCGCACCTCGTCCGGCTGCTGCCGCCGCATCTCGCCGGCCCTGCCCCCTTCTTGGCTGGCCGCCGTCTGATATGGCCGCTCTCTCCTGTTTCGGCCGCGCCTGGCTAAATTGCACGGATACGGATCCACATCTCGACGATACAGATACGGAAATACGACATGTTGAAAATGCGCAGATACGAGGATATGTTTTACTATTTTTCTGAAAACGGGAAATAAATATATGTAACATCAGGGAGCTCCAGAATAGAAGATTTACGAAAACAAAGAGAATGGAGAATGAGCTATTGAGCTATATGCCTGTAATCACACTACAAGCATGAGCTACATCATGAGAGGACCAAGGAGGAAGGAGACTGCTCCCTGCTAGTCTGCTACTGCCGCTGGAAAAGTGGAGAGGAGGAATCGAGCTGCTTCTGGGTGCTAGGCTGCTGGCCTGCTTCGGTGCTTCTTGCTTCCCGTGGGCAAGGCAGCGACCTCGAGTTGCTGCTCCTAGATCCTGCCGGTGAGGAGATGACGGTGAGGCGGAGAGGTGGCCGGATCTCCACCGGCGAGAGGTGGCTGGATGTAGATCGAGTGAGGATCTGAAGAAGCGGCTGTGTCAGTGCTCGGGGGAGAAGACGGCTTTTTTTTTGGAGAAAGTTACGGCCATTTCAATTATCAAAGGAGACTCGTACAAGACGCTGGAACTAACGCGAAGCAACCAGACACCACATGTCCCAGCACAACGACGCAAATTACACACCCGTCCATGGGATATTTGGAGTCGAACGCGCCGTCGCCCGTGTCCAACCTCCTGCAGCGCCGCACGTCAGAGAAAAAAACGGAGCACCTCCTGGCCATGAACCCGCAGCTCCCCATCGCGCGACCAATGATATTCAAAACAAAATAAAAACAAGTGTAAAAGTCTTCTAAAGCTGGAACCAGCAAACGACAAAATTAGAAGTCCCGCGCAGGGGGAAGCAAACTGAAAGTAAGATTTGTCAAAAAACAGAAAGAGAAGGTTCACTCCACCACCGCTTGTGCTTCAGGTGCCACCATCACAAATAGCCTTGTCTTCTTCATGGGAGAAGGTTGCAGATCCATAGGCGACAGGGGGCTGAGGAACGTCATCTTCTTTTCTTGTGCGGGTTAGCAATTCCCGCATCATCATCATTAATAGTTTTGGCCTTTGGGGCATCACCATTAATGACAACTTTCTTCTTTTCTTGTGTGGGGTTGGCCTTCTTCTTGTTTGCCTTCTTTGCCTTGGCATTAAAGCCAATGCTCTCCTTCCCATTGTTTGACCTTTGCTTACTCAAAAGATCATCCAAAGATAACTTACTTTGGGGAGAGGAGGCTTTAACAAGTTCATCCTTCAACCTAGCATTTTTCTCAACAATATTTGCATGATCACAAGTAGAGGTAGAAGAGCTAGGCACATCATATTTAGCAAGCCTAATTTGAAGTTACTCATTAGACTTGGAGAGGAGAGAGTGTTCACTCTTCAAGGCTTTGTGACCCTTGTCTAGTTCATCTAGATCCTTCACAAGTTTGTCATGATCAACACCAGATCTGGCCTTTTCCTTTTTAAGCACTTTTTCCTTAGCCCTAGCAAGATCTCTTTCTTTGGTAAGCTTAGCAATTTCATCTTGAGGCTTTTCAAGAGTTTCTAGTTTCTCTTCAAGAGAAGCTATAGTTTCTTGTCCTTCCTCAAGAGCATTTTTTAGAGCGGCTATTTCAAGAGAATCCCCTCTCTCTATTTGATATTTTTTTATCAAGGATATCATCTAGTTGAGCTAGACGAACCATGAAAGCTCCAACATGCCTTTTAGTGTCACCTTTCAAGTTAAGAATGAACTCTTGTTTCATTTTTAAGCTAGCATGATCAACCCCTAGATCATTTGACATGTTAGGCAAGAAGGGTTAGGGGATTATACCTCGGAAGATTTAGCCATGAAGCAATTTTCTTCCTTCATGTGAATATCCTCATTGGGGGATTCAATTGGTGATGAAGAGTTGGTGGAGAGGGAAGCAAGAGCAACCAACCCATTGGAAGTTTTATCTTCTTCTTCATCAGCATCATCCCCGGATGTGTATTCTTCTTGAGTTGATAGCACAATAGATGTGTCCAAAGAGGATCTTGCCATGAAGCAATGTGCATTCTTAATGTGAGGGTTCTCATTGGGGGATTCAAAGAGGGATGAAGAGGGAATATTGGTGGTGGCAATGGCGGCCACTTCCTTTGAAGTCTCTTCTTCATCACTATCACTGTCATTGTCATTGGAGGAATACTCTTCTTTGGTCATTAGCACAATCTTTGATGGCCTCTTGTTCTTCTTATTCTTGTTGTAGAATTTCTTGTTGGGGGCCTTTGAATCTTTGCTCTTGTCCTTGGGAATGAGCCTTCCACCACGAGTTTCTCTATTCTCATAGGGGCATTCGGCGATGAAATGGTACTTGTCACCACAATTGAAGCAAGATCTTGATCTTGGGCCTGAGCTCTTGAACCCACTTGTGTTGTTTCTCTTGATGTTTTCTTCCTTTGCTTTGGATGGATCAACCCAAAAGGTTTTTGCGTGGAATGCCATGTGGTCATGGTAGTGGTATTCCAAATCTTCCGGATAGGGCATGCTCCAAGTGGTCCTATATGGTTCTTGAGTGTTCACTTCTTCCACGGCATTGACCGTTATAGCACGATTGCGAGAATCTTGAGAGTTTTGTTCGGCCATCTTGAGAGCTTGCATCTCATGCACCACTTGTTGGGAGGTAAGTGTAGGATATCTTTATCTTCCGAGGAGACTCTTGACATCAATGGGTTCATAAGGCATCATGCAATCAATATACTTGTCTTCGATCCAAAAGTCATCATTATTTTGGGCACCCACATTCCGAAAGGCATCGGCAATGGTGATAAGTCTTCTATACATCTCTTTATGATCTTCATCTCGCAACCTCATGAACCCTTCGGCTTGGTTCCGAAGAGCACTATACTTGTTTCTCTTCATGCTTTCACTTCCCATGAAGATTATGGACAAACCCTCCCAAGCTTCCTTGGCGGTGGCGAATTTCCGAACATAAGCCAAATCCTTTGTCCCCGCACTTGTTTGAATCATGTTCAAGGCAATGGAGTTGAGTTGGTTATCAACCTCTTATCTTCTAGTCAACTTGTCGGGGTTGTAAGGCTTGAAACCTTCCATAATGATTCTCCAAAGTTCATTGGAGGCACTGCAAACATGAGAGCGAAACTCAAATTACCATGTACTAAAATCTTGAACATTAAACTTGGGTGGATCACCCCTATTGTTTATATGAGGATGGGGAACCGGGATATCGGGAGAGCAGAAAGGTGGAGGAACGGCATTGTAGCTCTTACCGACACTCCCTCTAGGAGAAGCAATGGGAGTTTTGATTTTGTCTAAGTGAGGAGGGTAAGCCCGAAGCATCACCTTCTTCTAACGCACCCTTGTCCTTTTCCTCTACGACGGGGATGACGGGGGGAACGGTGTCATAAGCCCGGAAAGCATTATCTTTATACTTTCCATTTGAGCTTCCATGGAGGACCTCAAAGATGTTTCCATCAACTTGAGATCTTCCATAGAGACCGGCTTCGCGACCCCTTCTGACACCTCATCGTCCGGCATAGTCTTAGGCGGTTAAGCCCGAAATAAGAGCCGATGCTCTGATACCAATTGAAAGGATCGTATGCCGCACCTAGAGGGGGGGGTGTGTGAATAGGTGCTAACCAATTTTTAGTTCTTTTGCAATTCAGGCTTGACACAAAGGTAAATTCTCTAGATATGCAACTATGTGAATTTGCCTATATGACAAGATCAACTACTAAGCAAGATATAGCTAGACAAGATATAATAGAGCTAATAAGGATAGAGGTAACCGAGAGTGGAGCACGCGGAGACACGGAGATGATTCCCGTAGTTCCTTCCTTTCGAGGGGAAGTACGTCTACGTTTGGAGGAGTGTGGTCGCCACGAAGGCCAGACCAACGCCACAAAGGCCTCACTCAGGTCTCCTATGAGCAACGCCACAAAGGCCTAGCCCACTTCCACTAAGGGATTTACTCGAGGCGGAATCGGGCCTTTACAAGGTTCTTGGGGCACACATCCACAACCGAATTGGAGGCTCCCAATATCTGTAATAACATAAGAACAACAAGAGCAAATCAACCACAAACAACTAGGGTTTCCAAAGAGGAACACTAGCAAGGGGGGCCCTCAAGCGAATGAGGGGGGAATGCAAATCGCTTTGGTGAAGATGTAGATCGGGGTCTTCTCCTTCGATTCTCCAAAGCTCAAGAGGTTTGGGTGGTTGAGGGAGGAGATCTGATGGTTTTGGTATTCTTGGTGGCTCAACAATGGTGGAACAAGTCTTGAGTGTTTGAGCAACTGTCCAAGGTAGGAGAAGGGATCCTTAAATACTCCTCCAACAAATTTGTCCATTGGTCTTTATCTTAGCCTGATGTTAAGAATGCTTTTTTTAATGGTGAGTTGCGTGAGGAGGTTTAAATGCAACAACCACCTAGGTATTCCGTCACAGATGGCCTAGTCTGCCGTCTTTGTCACTCTCTCTATGGCTTTAAGCAAGCCCCTTGTGCATGGTTTAAGCGCTTTGCTGCTGCTGGTTTCTCTCTCCCAGTACACATGATCCGACGCTATTTGTTCACTACTCTCCCCGTGGTCGCACTCTTCTTCTGTATGTTGATGACATGATCATCAGTAGTGACGATCCTGAGTATATTGCCATTGTCAAGGCACGTCTCAGTTAGTAGTTCCTTATGTCGAATCTTGGCCTACTTCGCGCTATTTTCTTGGGACTGAAGTTTCGTCCACCTCTAATGGTTTCTTTATATCCCAACAACGTTATATTTAGAACCTTCATCATGCCGCTCTTATAGTCACTATAGTCACTTTCTTCGTATTCTACGCTATTTACGTGGAATGATCTCTCTTTGTCTCTTCTTTCCTCGTTCCAGCTCGTTACAACTCCAGTCCTACTCCGATGCTACGTGGGCGAGTGATCCTTCCGATTTTTCTTGGTGGTTCTCTCATTGCCTGGAAGACGAAGAAGCAACCGCAATTTCGAGTGGAGAGGTGAAAGATCATATCTCATTTTATATGTAGTTTTGGTGTTGATGACAATGATAATATATGAACATTTCGGTTTATAAGATTTGTAGGTTATTACATTCTCTAAGATGCTTAAAGAGTGAAGAGTATGCAAGATATTGGAAGAGAAAAGAAAAGAGAAGAAAGAAAGAAAAAGAAGGAGAAGAGAAAGAAGAAAGCAAAGAGAAGAGAAGAAGAAGAAGGGTGCCTGGGCGGTACCGCCGGCCTGGCCACGGCCGGAGGCTCCGGCCATGGTACCGCCCATGGTACCGGGAAGGGGCGCCTCAGTAACAATCCAGGAAGGTTGGAGCACCCGGCGGTACCTCGGCCGGTACCCCGGGCCGGAGGCTCCGGCCTCCCCCCCCCCGGACCGTGCCCTCCTGGCCACGTGGCCGCCCCCGGTTGGCCTCGCGCTAAGTCCGGTAGTACCGGCCCAAACTGGCCGGTACTACCGGCCACCCCTCTGCATCATCTCCAACGGCCGAATCGGCTGCCCTTTTTAAGGGCTTCTTCTCCATTGAGCTAGGGCTGCTCATTCCCCTTCTAAAAAAGAGATACACCATTGTTGAGCCACCAAGAACATCAAATCCATCGGATCTCCTTCCTCAACCACCCAAATCCCTTGTGCTTTGGAGAATCGACGGAGAAGACCCCGATCTACATCCTCACCGAAGCGTTTTTCATTTCCCCCTCTTATGCTTGAGGGCCCCCTTGCTAGTGTTCCTCTTTGGATCCCTAGTGGTTGTTGTTGATGTATGCTTGTTGATTTGTTGTGTTGTAACAGATTTGGGAGCCTCCAATTTGGTTGTGGATGTGTGCCCCAAGAACCTTGTAAAGGCCCGGTTTCCGCCTCGAGGAAATCCCTTAGTGGAAGTGGGCTAGGCCTTCGTGGCGTTGCTCACGGAGATCTGAGTGAAGCCTTCGTGGCTGTTGGTTTGGCTTTCGTAGCAACCACACTCCTCCAAACGTAGACGTACCTTCTTGCAAAGGAAGGGAACTACGGGAATCATCTCCGTGTCATCGCGTGCTCCACTCTCGGTTACCTCTATCCCACTCTATCTCTATATTGCTTAGATATATCTTGCTTAGTTGTTAGCCTTGTCATATAGGTAAATTCACCTAGTTGCATATCTAGAGAATTTACCATTTGTGTCAAGCCTAAATTGAAAAAGAACTAAAAATTGGTTAGCACCTATTCACCCCCCCTCTAGGTGCGGCATACGATCCTTTCAATTGGTATCAGAGCCTTGGCTCTTATTTCGGGCTTAACCGCCTAAGAGTATGCCGGACGAGGAGTCCTCGGAAGGGGCCGCCAAGATGGTCTCCGTGGAAGACTTCAATTCGTTGAAGTCCTCCGTGGAAGCCCAAATGGAAAGCATGAAAAAGATGATTGCCGAGCTTTTGGCTCCGGCCCTTCCCAAGGCTCCTAGTGTAGAGGTTAAAGACACGGGTGTGTTACATGAGGGAGAGGCTTCGGACTTACCCTCATCTACCAAACCCGTGGAAGGTGATAACTTAAACACTATCAAATCCCCCATTGCATCTCCCAAGGGAACTAGTGAAAGTGAGAGCTACAATCGAGTACCTCCACCTTTCCAATCACCCGATATACCGGTTCCCCATCCTCATTTGAACATTAGGGGCGACCCACCTAAGTTTTCTATTGAGGATTTCGATACTTGGCAATTTGAGTTCCGCTCTCATGTTTGTAGTGCCTCCAATGAATTATGGAGAATCATCAAGGTGGGCTTCAAGCCATACAACCCCGACAATTTGACTAGAAGAGAAGCCGTTGATAGTCAACTCAACAACACCGCCTTGCACATGATTCAATCAAGTGTGGGGACAAAGGAATTGCATCGTGTCCGGAACTACACCACCGCCAAGGAAGCTTGGGATGGTTTGACCGCGAGTTGCATTGGAAGTGAGAGCACAAGGAGGAACAAGTATAATGCTCTCAAGAATAAAGCCGAAGGGTTCTTGAGGCTACCGGATGAAGATCATGAAGATATGTATGGAAGACTTCTCACCGTTGCCGATGCCTTCCGGCTTATTGGTGCCACCCACATAAATGACTCTTGGATCAAGGAGAAGTACATTGAATGCATGATGCCATTTGTACCCATCGATGTCAAGACTCTTGTGGGGAGGGAATGCTATTCCTCTCTCACCTCTCAACAAGTCGTGCACGAGATGCAAGCTCTCAAGGTGCTTGAGGAAGCCTCTCATGATTCTCGCAATCGTGCTCTTGGGATGGCAAAAGGTTCCAACCTTGCCTTGGTGGTCAACTCCGTCGATGAAGTGACTCCTCAAGAATCTTATAGGGCATCTTGGAGCATGACCTATCCGGAAGATTTGCAATGCCACTACCATGACCACATGGCCTTCCATGCAAAGTCGTTTTGGATTGATCCCTCCAAGGCCAAGGAAGACAACATCAAGAGGAACAACAAAAGTGGGTTCACTAGCTTTGGTCCAAAGACAAGATCATGCTACAATTGTGATGACAAGCGCCACTTCATTGCCGAATGCCCCTATGAGAATAGAGAGCTTCATAATGGGAGGCTCATTCCCAAGGACAAGAGCAAAGATTCAAAGGGCAAATATTCAAAGCCCCTCAACAAGAAGTTCTACAACAACAAGACCAAGAAGGGCAAGAGGCCCTCAAGAGTTGTGCTAGTAACAAGGGAAGAATATTCTACCGATGAAGTTGAAAGTTCTAGTGGTGATGAAGATGAAGAAAGCTCAAAGGAATTGGCCGCCATCGTCACCACCAACACACCCTCTTCATCTCTCTTTGAATCTCCCAATGAGAACCCTCATATCAAGAATGCACATTGCTTCATGGCAAGGTCCTCCTTGGACACACCTATTGTGCTATCAACTCAAGAAGAGTATACCTCCGGAGATGATGATGTTGATGATGAAGAAGATGCAACCTCTAATGGATTGGTCGCTCTTGCCTCCCTCTCCACTAACTCTTCATCACCAAGTGAATTCCCCAATGAGGTTATTCATGTGGAGGAAGAAAGTTGTCTTATGGCTAAATCCTCCGAGGTATCATCCCCTAACCCCTCTATGCCTAACTTATCTAGTGATCTAGGGGTTGATGATGATAGTCTAAAAGTGAAACAAGAAATGCTAGAGTTTGATGATTTCATTCTTAACCTACAAGGTAACACTAAGAAGCATGTTTCTAGCCTCATGGTTCGTATAGCCCAACAAGGTGATATGCTTGAGAAAAGGGTCAAATAGAGAGAGAAGACTCTCTTGAAATCCATGCTCTTAAAAATGCTCTTGAGGAAAGTCAAGAAACTATAGCCTCTCTTGAGGAGAGGCTAGAAACTCTTGAAGAGCCTCAAGATAAAATTAACAAGCTCACAAAAGCTAGAGATCTTGCTAGGGCTAAGTCTAAAGTGCTTAAAAAGGAAAAGGCCCAATTTGAGGTTGATCATGAGAAACTTGTGAAAGGTCTAGATGAACTAGACAAAGCTCACAACGCTTTGAAGAGTGAATACACTCTCTTATCCAAGTCTTATGAGCAACTTCAAATTAGGCTTGCCTCATATGATGTGCCTAGCTCCTCTACTCCTTCATGTGATCATGCAAATGTTATTGAGGAAAATGCTAGGTTGAAAGATGAACTTGCTAGGACCTCCTCTCCCCAAAGTAAACTTTCCTTGGATGATCTTTTGAGTAAGCAAAGGTCAAACAATGGGAAGGAGGGACTTGGTTTCAATGCCAAGGCTAAAAAGACAAACAAGAAAAAGACCAAGCCCGCACATGAGAAAGCTAATGGTGAACCCCGAAAGGGCAACACCATTAATGATGATGGTGCGGGAATAGATAATCCTCACTATGTTCTCTTTAAAGATTATTATGGTGATGTTTATGCTAAGTATGTTGGTCCATATGATGGTTATGTTGCTTGGTCTATTTGGGTCCCAAAGACCCTTGTTGCTAACAAAAGAGGACCCATTGAAAAATGGGTACCTAAATCCAAGAATTGATCTCATGTAGGACTATGCCGCCGGAGGTTCAAAATGGGTACTTGATAGTGGATGTACAAGTCATATGACCGGCGGCAAGAACCTCGTCAAGGAGTTGAGGCCTAACATAAATGATATCACCGTCTCCTTTGGCGATAATTCTACATCCGAGGTATTGGGTTTTGGCAAGGTTGTGGTTGCACACAACATTACTCTTGTGGATGTCATGCTTGTCAAAACCCTTGGTTACAATTTACTTTCCGTTTCCGCCCTTGGCAAGATGGGTTTCGCCGTCTTTATTGATAATGATATTGTGGTCCTCTTGTGGAGCAAGACTCTAAAAGTCGCATTCGTTGGGTATCGCGAACACAACTTGTATGTGGTGGACTTTTCGGGGACCACCACGTCAAGTGCGATGTGCCTATTCGGAAAGGCGGATGTGGGTTGGTTGTGGCATCGCCGCCTAGCCCATGTCAACATGAGAACTTTGCAAAGTCTTCACAAGGGGAACCATATTGTGGGACTAATGGAAAATGTGTCTTTTGCCAAAGATCGTGTTTGTAGGGCTTGTGTTGAAGGCAAAATGCATGACTCTCCGCATCCAAGCAAGACCATCATCTCTTCCAAGAGGATCTTGGAGCTCCTTCATGTGGATCTCTTTGGTCCCGTTACTCATGCAAGTCTTGGTGCGAAGAAACATTGCTTGGTGATTGTCGATGACTACTCAAGATACACTTGGGTCTACTTTCTCAAGACGAAAGATGAGACTCAACAAATATTCATTGACTTTGCTACCGAGGTGCAACGCCAACACAACCTCCTCATTATGGCAATAAGAAGTGACAACGGCTCCGAGTTCAAGAACTACACACTCAATGATTTTCTTAGTGATGAGGGGATTCGTCATCAATATTCCGCTGCTTACACCCCTCAACAAAATGGTGTTGCGGAGAGGAAGAACCGGACTCTTATGGATATGGCAAGGTCTATGATGGCGGAGTATAAATCCCGCTATAACTTTTGGGCCGAAGCCATCTCCACCGCTTGTCACTCCTCCAACCGGCTCTATCTCCGCAAGGGCTTGAACAAGACTCCATATGAAATACTCACCGGGAACAAGCCTAATATCTCATACTTCAAGGTGTTCGGGTGTAAGTGTTTCTACAAAATCAAAGGGGTTCGTTTGTCTAAATTTGCTCCTAAAGCTTTGGAGAATATATGTTGGTTACGGTGCCGAATCTCACACTTATAGAATCTTTGATGTATCCTCCGGGATTATCATTGAATCTTGTAGTGTGAAGTTCGAAGAAAATGATGGCTCCCAAGTGGGGCAAGTTGATGTTTGTGCAGGTGATGAAATACCTCAAGATGCCATAGTAAGAATGGGTGTGGGATTTTTCCGCCCCATTGAGGGACACGGTGTGGCGTCTCGGGAAGGACTATGCTCTACCACGGTGGAGCCCTCATCTTCTCAACATCAACAAACCCCATCAAGTGAAGCAAATGATGCACCAACCCAAGAACAAGAACAAAACCCTTCCTCTAGTGTGCAAGATCAAGGACAAGATCAAGGACAAGATCAAGGACAAGATCAAGGTCATGATCAACCAAGAATTCATGATGGTTCCGACGAGTATCCATTTGATATTTGCTCCGCACAAAATGATGTCCAAGATCAAGCACATGATGTTGAGCACCCACAAGAGATTGTAGTTGCTCAAGTTGAAGGTCAAGACGGGGACCCAAATGATCAAGTTGATCAAGTGACACCTCCAAGGCCAAGAAGAACCAAGGAGGAGATCGAGGCCCGTTGGTTAGCAAGAAGAGATAGGACCCTTGAAATTCGTGGACACACTCATGACAAGGTCCTTGGTGATGTTCGAGCAAAAGTCTCCACAAGAAGGCAATTGGCTAACTTTAGCAATCATCATGCTTATATCTCCGTAGTGGAACCCAAGAAAGTGTTTGAAGCCCTTGAAGATTCGGATTGGGTGGAAGCTATGCATGAGGAACTCAACAACTTCAAGCGCAACAAAGTGTGGACCTTAGTAAAGAAGCCAAAGGAGTGCCGCAATGTTATAGGCACTAAATGGATATTCAAGAACAAGCAAGATGAGTTTGGAAATATTGTGAGGAACAAGGCAAGATTGGTGGCTCAAGGTTTCTCTCAAGTTGAAGGGATTGACTTTGGAGAGACCTATGCTCCCGTGGCTCGTCTTGAGTCCATCCGTATCCTTCTTGCTTATGCATCGCATCATAACTTTAAGTTACAACAAATGGATGTGAAAAGTGCATTTCTTAATGGTCCTTTACATGAAGAGGTTTATGTTAAGCAACCCCGGGGTTCGAGGATCTCAACTTTCCTAACCATGTCTACAAGCTTGATAAAGCACTTTATGGTCTCAAACAAGCTCCTAGAGCTTGGTACGAGCACCTTAAGGAATTGTTGGTAGACCGTGGGTTTGATGTTGGGCTAATCGACCCCACTCTTTTTACTAAGAGGGTCAATGGGGAGCTTTTCGTTTGCCAATTATATGTTGATGATATTATATTTGGCTCTACTAACAAAGCTTTCAATGATGAATTCTCAAAGCTTATGACCGATAGGTTTGAGATGTCTATGATGGGAGAGATGAAGTTTTTCCTTGGTTTTGAGATCAAGCAATTGAGAGAAGGAACCTTCATCAATCAAGCAAAATATCTCCAAGACATGCTCAAGAGGTTCAAGATGACCGAGTTGAAGGGTGTGGCCACTCCTATGGTTACCAAATGTCATCTTGCACTTGATCCCAATGGTAAAGAGGTGGATCAAAAGGTATATCGCTCCATGATTGGATCCTTGCTTTACCTTTGCGCATCTAGACCGGACATAGTGTTGAGTGTTGGTGTGTGTGCAAGGTATCAAGCTTCTCCTAAGGAGAGCCACATGATGGCTCTCAAAAGAATCTTTCGATATTTGGTTGATACCCCAAGATATGGTATTTGGTACCCCAAAGGCTCAAGTTTTATTCTCAATGGATATACCGATGCGGATTGGGCGGGTGACAAGGATGATAGGAAATCAACTTCCGGGGCTTGCCAATTCCTTGGTAGGTCCTTGGTGTGTTGGTCTTCTAAGGATGCACTCAATTGTTATGGATGAGGCAAACTTTAAAGGAATACGGTGTCATTTGTGACAAAGTGCCTCTATTATGTGACAATGAAAGTGCCATCAAGATTGCCTATAATCCGGTGCAACATTCAAGAACGAAGCATATTGAGATCCGAAATCATTTCATTAGGGATCATGTTGCCCGTGGTGATATTGAGCTTATCTATGTTCCTACCAAAGACCAACTTGCCGATATATTCACGAAGCCCCTTGATGAAGCAAGGTTCTCTTATTTGAGGAATGAGCTAAATATCATTGATTCAAGGAGTATAGCTTGACCATCTTGCAAACACACCTTCGTCTCAAAACTTTATTTGGTTTAGATGTGGGCATGGAAATAGGGGGAGTGCGGTTTAAACTATTGAGCTATCCCTCCCCCCATAATGCCAACATTAATAAATCATTCTCTTTATATCATATGATGATATGTGAGCTTCAATGATGAGTAGTGGTTTTTGGGCCCAAGATATATCTTCGCGGTGCCATGCCATAACACTCATATGTGGTGGCCTAGGCCACCACACTCTTCTTTATGAAGAGTTGGTATAATTTGGATCTTTATTGGACTTCATTTGCCTATCTTTTGTTTTTATGGGAAACGGCTCAATGTTTGGCTTCTATTGATTTGCTCCTTGCAAACTTGAGTTCATATTACCATACTCCATCCTAAGCCATTCTCTCACCTCTAAAACATTCTATATCTTGCACAAGCTCGTCTCAAAAAATGCATATCAAAATTGTTTGTTTTAAAGAGGGTGTCTTTATAAAAAAAGGGGGGATTTTGTTTCAAAAACAGCCTACAAAAAAAACAAGGGGCGGAGGCTGGCCGACCCGGGCCTGACCAGGCCGGTAGTACCGCCTGGGGCCTGGCCGGTACTACCGCCGGCCTCGGGCCGGTGCCCCCAAGGAAGGGCGAGTCGAGCCCCTGGCTCCCCATCGCCCCTTCTCTCCAACTGCCCAGCCGCCCCGGCCGCCTGCCCCTGCCGCCTCCCCCGGCCTCTCTCCGGCCATCTCCGGCCGGATCGGCTCCGTGGGAGCCTTCCCCCACCCCTCCTCCGCCATGGCTCCCGGTATTAGCCTCTCCCCCCATGTATTTTGCTCGCATTTTTGGCTCACATGTGTGTTGGTTAGTGGTACTACATGCTTAGATTTTTGGCTAAATCTTACTCTTAGAGGTTGTATCTATTGCTGATCTATGCCCTCTAGTATGTAGCACCGTTAACCTCTACTTTGTAGCATTTTTTTCTACCCATTGTGTGTGGCCTTATTTTTTCTCATCATGCATGTGTATTTTGGGTCAAAATTTTGTTAAGTTGAGATGAGCTTGTGCCCTTATCCCATATTTCCCTCGGCTCTGTTCGTCTATTTCACAGGTTCTAGTCGGAAGAGGAGAGGGGATCCGCCCCTTGAGGATGATTTTGTTGAACAAGATGAAGTGTTACCCCGTGCCACTACTGCGCGTGGTGCTTCTTTGGCAAATAAAAAGAAAGGGAAGAAGGCTATTGAGTCCTATGGCAGCGTCCGCCTTCATGCATACATGGCTATTCGCACCGCTAATCCCTATTTGGGGCCTCGGTCTTCTCGCACCCACAACCGCCACTTCTACACCGAGGTTCAAGAACGCATATTCAATGAAGTCTATCCTCCCAACAAGGTGAAGGTAGTTGATCAACGGTATATCAACATTGACCATTTGAAGAAGGATGCCTACTTTCATGAAGCTCTTGGTATTTGCGAGGAGTTTGGTTTGCTTCCCATTATGACTTTCCAATGCAACTATGATCCTTACCTTGTGACTCAGTTCTTTGCCACAGTCTATTTTCATGAGGATGACGCTCGCTCCATCACTTGGATGACTCGTGATGTGGTACTCACTACCACTTGGAGCACCTTTGGACAGATTCTTGGCTATCCTCTTCCGGAAGATTGTGAACATGACACTGATAGTGGTTGGAGGTTTCATGGGCAGACTAATGCAAGCACCAAAGATGTTCTTGAGCCGCTCTATATGCCCGGTCGATGCAAGCTTGGATTCACTTCCGGTCTCCAACCCGTCTATGATATTATGCTTCGCATCTACCGTGAGACTGTTGCCGTCAAAGTGGGTAATGTTGATGAGATCCATTCTTTTGTCATTGACTTGATGCTCCAAACTCATCTCCGAAAGGGCAAGGGTGTGAAGATGGATGTCATGGATTGCCTGTGGAACCAGATCTTCCTGCGTATGGTTGAGAAGAGGTCTCCTGCCTTTGGTCCCTTCATCATGAAGCTTATTTCTGAGGTGTGGCGTCAGAAGTTTGAGGGTGCCATTCTGGAACCATTTTCTACACTCACTGTTCATAAACGCAAGAACCTTCTTATCAAAGATCATGAGCTCCTAGCTTCTACCTCAGCCCCTGCAGCTCCTTCTGCCTCAGCAGCACCTTCTGCCTCAGCACCTCCTCCAGCAGGTCCTACAGATCCTCGCGCTGATCGCCGGTTTGCTGGCATTAGACTCCTTGATGGTTTTACTCCTCATATGGCCCTTGGGGGGCCTCCGGCTCACTCCGCATATGATCCCATGCTCGAGCCCTCTTGGTACACCAAACTCAAGATCAAGGTAAAGAAGACCTTCTGTCTCCAGCTGGATATTCAGGAGCGCATGTATGACGCCTATGTGGCAGAGAAGAAAGCTCGACGCCGTCAGAAGAGCATCATGGCAAAGCTTGGTGTGGAAGTATCTCCTCCAGGATCTGAAGAGAATATCCTTCCGAAGCCTCAGTGGATTTCTGCTCATAGCCAGTGGTCTGATGGCGAGGATGGTCCCTCCTATGATATCGACTCCGATGTTGCCGAGGACTTCCTTGATGGCTAGGGACGGTAGCATCGCTCTTCAACCTTTTTGGCATCTTGATGTCAAAGGGGGAGAAGAGTTCTATTAGGTTCGGGATTTGCATGGGAAGTCACAAGCTTGCGTTTTCTTTGACTTTTTATGCGTGTGACTTATGGTTATCTATTGTTGAGAACTACTTATCTTGTTTTATGCACCTTATCTATGTGTGTGAGACATAGGGGCTATCTATTTATGTATGAGACATTATCTATCTATCTATCTATGGTAAAGACTAAGTGAACTTCATGTGGTATGATCTCTAAACTCAACACTTGTCTTTACTCACATATGGTTGTCTCTCCTCTATACAAGTGATGAATTTATTTGCTTACTAAGCATCTTTGCACTTGTTGGTGATTCATATTTTCTTGAGTAGTTTGATTCTAGATTATGTGCCTATCATTCATATGTTAATTCTATTAGATGCACATGTCTAGGGGGAGCCTTTTATGCAAATCTTATATTCTCTCTGCTCAAATACTCTCATCTTTTGCAAATCTTATATTGTCATCAAGAAACCAAAAAGGGGGAGATTGAAAGATCATATCTCATTTTATATGTAGTTTTGGTGTTGATGACAATGATAATATATGAACATTTCGGTTTATAAGATTTGTAGGTTATTACATTCTCTAAGATGCTTAAAGAGTGAAGAGTATGCAAGATATTGGAAGAGAAAAGAAAGAGAAGAAGAAAGAAAGAAAAAAGAAGGAGAAGAGAAAGAAGAAAGCAAAGAGAAGAGAAGAAGAAGAAGGGTGCCTGGGCGGTACGCCGGCCTGGCCACGGAGGCTCGGCCATGGTACCGCCCATGGTACCGGGGAAGGGGCGCCTCATAATCCAGGGAGGTTGGAGCACCGGCGGTACCTCGGCTACCCCGGGCCGAGGCTCGGCCTCCGGACCGTGCCCTCCTGGCCACGTGGCCGCCCCCGGTTGGCCTCGCGCGCGCGCCTAAGTCCGGTAGTACCAGCCCAAACTGGCCGGTACTACCGGCCACCCCTCTGCATCATCTCCAACGGCCGAATCGGCTGCCCTTTTTAAGGGCTTCTTCTCCATTGAGCTAGGGCTGCTCATTCCCCTTCTAAAAAAGAGATACACCATTGTTGAGCCACCAAGAACATCAAATCCATCGGATCTCCTTCCTCAACCACCCAAATCCCTTGTGCTTTGGAGAATCGACGGAGAAGACCCCGATCTACATCCTCACCGAAGCGTTTTTCATTTCCCCCTCTTATGCTTGAGGGCCCCCTTGCTAGTGTTCCTCTTTGGATCCCTAGTGGTTGTTGTTGATGTATGCTTGTTGATTTGTTGTGTTGTAACAGATTTGGGAGCCTCCAATTTGGTTGTGGATGTGTGCCCCAAGAACCTTGTAAAGGCCGGTTTCCGCCTCGAGGAAATCCCTTAGTGGAAGTGGTCTAGGCCTTCGTGTTGCTCACCGGAGATCGAGTGAAGCCTTCGTGGCTGTTGGTTTGGCTTTCGTAGCAACCACACTCCTCCAAACGTAGACATACCTTCTTGCAAAGGAAGGGAACTACGGGAATCATCTCCGTGTCATCGCGTGCTCCACTCTCGGTTACCTCTATCCCACTCTATCTCTATATTGCTTAGATATATCTTGCTTAGTTGTTAGCCTTGTCATATAGGTAAATTCACCTAGTTGCATATCTAGAGAATTTACCATTTGTGTCAAGCCTAAATTGAAAAAGAACTAAAAATTGGTTAGCACCTATTCACCCCCCCCCCTCTAGGTGCGGCATACGATCCTTTCAAGAGGCTGAGTTGCGAGCTATGGATCTTCTAACTATTGAGGTGACTTGGTTACGGTGGTTACTTGCCTTCCGAGTTGCAGTTGGCGGATTTCTTTATGAAGGCCCAAACTAGAGCGCAACATAGTTTTCTACTATGATCCACCATGAGTTTGAGGGGGATGTTAGCGAGCTATTTGTATATTGTATTTCCCCAGTAGTTAGGGGGTTTTCTGCATATTGCACACCTGTACATGTACTCTATATTGTGGCCTTTAGCCCCCCTGTGGAATACAAGTTGCTATTCTTCTTACAAAAATTTTAAAACTACGATTCAATAAGCTAATAGGCTAAACTTTTTCATAGAAGTGGTATCAGCTTCTTTAGGAATAAGAGAAAGAATAGCAATTTAATCTATATATGTCTAGGTTCCCTTTATGAAATTCATCAAAGTAGAGTTAAGAGATCAGATTTAATAAGATCCCAATTTTTTTTGGTAAAACATAAAGGACAGTCCATCTGGACCAGGTGCCTCATCAGAATAAGTGCCGAAAACAGCTTGTTTGACTTCATCTGTGAAAGGAGCTTGAAGCATTTCATTATTTATGTTACAGTTTTTTCAGATTCTAGGAAAAAAACCTTTGTCTATGCCTGAACCCTTGCCTATCTTCCTTTTTTAAAATGGTCTTTGTAATAATTGGAGGCAACATCAATCATGTCACCAACATCTGGGCGGCCATCAGGGCCATCTAGGGAGTGAGGGCATCTCCAACCGGGCGACCCAAACGGACGCGCTGGGCCGTCCGTTTTGGGCCGTTTGGGTGGCCGAACGGACACCGGACAGCGCCCGCGTCCGCGTGTCCGTTTGGGTCGCACGCTGCGCCCAACGCGCGGACGCACCGCATATGTAATTAAAATAACAAAAATAAAAATAAAAAAGGAAAACAGCCAAAAAAAACATTAAACTAGTGGTTAATTAAACTTAGCCCTATTTTGGGCAATTTTTACACAAAAGAAAGCCCTATATGGGCTTTAAACTAAAAAAAAAACCCTACACAGGGTTTGCGAGCACGGTGGCCGCCGGCAGTACTACCCCCAGTACTCGTCATCGTCGCGTCGATGACGACGACGCCCGGCGGCGACGCGCTGTTCGGCTCGACACGCGGGAGGCAGGGACTCGGCAGGCTCCCACGCCTTTCCGCGGGCTGCGTGTTCGGCGGGCTCGCCGGCCTGCGCAGCCGTGCCCTGCGCGCGGACTGCTGCGAGCTGCTCCTCCGCGAGCGCGTGGCGCGGCTCTCCGCCATCCTCCTCCGCCGCGCGCGGCGCCCTCCCCTCCCGGGCGCCGCGACGCGTAGCCTCCTCCCGACGGCGCGCCACCTCCCGGGAAGGCCCACGCCTCCGCCGGGCGTCCTCCGGGCCTTCCCGGCCGCCTCCTCCGCGCGGAGGTGCGCAGCGCCTCGGCGAGGTGCCTTGGCCAGCTCGTCGAGGTCCTGCTGCTCGCGGGACGCGCGGCGAGCTCCGGGTCGTTCTCCTCCTCGGGGCTGCGGCTGGGGCGCGGGCTCGTTGATGTAGAGGCCGCCGGGCGGCGGCCAGCCCGCCTAGCAGGTGTGGCGGCTGCGCGCGAGGCGCGCCGTCGCGGATGTGAAGCATGTGCGCCGGCGCGCATCGTGCTCCACCTCGAACCACAAGTCCCGGTTGGGACTTGCGTCGCCGTACGAGGGTCTGCCGGAGGTCCGTCGGCAGCGAGCGCGGCGCCTCCGGATCTCGGCGTAGCGGGCGCGGCGGAGCCGGGATGGGCGGCACCGGAACCCGATCGGGCTCGTGCCAGCCGTGGGGAGGTGCACGTCCCCACGGCATTGGGACGTACATCAGCGCCACCGCTACGGTGACGTAGATCCGGTCGCGTCGGGAGGCGCCGGCGCCCCATTGCGAACGCCGGCGGCGCGACTTGCCGGCTGCGCCGGCCTCGTGGTCGTTGGCGGACGGCTCGAACTCGCTCGGGGCCATGGCGGCGCGGAAGCTTCGAGCCGCGCGTGCGGCCGGAGTGGAAAGTGGGGACCGGATAGGGACAGTCCCTTCCCCTCCACATTTAATAGGACCGGCACCGACAGTGGGCCAGCGGCGGACAGGGCGGACACGCGAGGGCGCCGCGTGCCATCCGCCACGCAAACCCGGCCCAGATTTGGGCCGGGTTTGCTCGTTCCGACGCCGCGCCGTCCGCTTTGCGGTGCGTCCCCGCGTTGGGCCGGGTTTTTGTCCGTTTCGACCCATCCGGACGCGCGGGCGCGGGATGTCGCCCGGTTGGAGATGCCCTGAATGAAGGTTTTCCTCCTTTGATTCACCACTGCATGGAAATACGCTATATTTTTATCTCCTAAAATGTCCCATCTCTAGACCTTTGTCTAGCTTTGGTCTCTTCTTTTAGCCAGAATTTTTTTATTTCTAAATTAATATCTTTCATTCTACGTTGCTCCAATCTGAGAGTTCAGATGTTTCAGCTTTGATGTCCAACAGATCATACTATGTCATCAGACTACTTTTGAGTTTCCTAAGTTCAGATTCTATATTAGCACTCTTCTATTCTTTTTCCTCTAGTGGCAATACAAATTAGAAACAATACTGAGAAAGGTGTAGGAATACATTTTTCACTGGTCACTGTAAATACTTGTGATGAAAGAAATATTACATGGGACAAAGAGTAATTTTTTTACTTAGAACCATTTTATTGCCAACAAATTCTGGCCTAGCCAACCACCAAGTAAATTGCCACATCAAAAACTAGGGGGGAAATATCCGTAGATCTAAAATTATATGGAGCAGCAGATTAATAGTAGAAACTAAAAGCGAGCGCACACAAAGTGCAATAGTAGTAAGATTAAATGTGCATGCAGGAGGAAAGTGCAGATGAGTATAACGACTATACTATTTGCTGATTCATGGCCCATCTTCCTGATTCACTTGGTCGCAAAGCTGTTCGCCAAGGTGCTCTCGCTCTGCATCGCCCCTAAGCTCAATGAGTTGGTCAGCCCGAGCCAAAATGCCTTCATCACCGGAAGGAGCCTCCACGACAACTTCATCCTTTTCAAGCAGTCTGCCTGCCTCCTGCATCAGCTCAGGGTGCCCAGAGTGCTACTGAAGCTTGATTTGGCCCGCGCCTATGACTCACTGTCATGGCCATTCTTTATCGAAGATATGCGCCAGTATGGATTCAGCGACCGGTTCCTTGATTGGCTTACCATCTTACTGTCCTCAGCAAGCACGAAGGTCCTCATCAACGGCGAACTAGGGCCGCCCTTATGGCACAAGCGTGGACTCCGACAGGATGACCCCTTACCACCACAGCTGTTTGTACTTGCTGTCAACATCCTCGGCAAGTTAATCAAGCGCGCGATTGACCTAGGCATCCTCGAGCAACTGCACCCCAGGTGGCCAATACATGCAGTTTCCCTTTACGCAGATGATGTGGTACTTTACTGCCACCCAACCACGAGTGACGTGGTCGCCATCAACGAGATCCTGCACTTGTTCGGTAGAGCTTCAGCCTTCAGGTCTCCATGTCAATTACGCCAAGAGCTCTGCATCTCTCCTGCGATGCAACGATGAAGACGCCGCACCAGTCGCCCAGCACCTGGAGTGCCCCCTTGTCGAGCTCCCCATCACATACCTGGGTATTCCCCTTAATAAATTTCAAAAGTAAAACGAATCTGAAGGTGGGTTTGCAGCATGCATCCACAAGACTAATTTCAAGTTCATAATCCAATTTGCAAGACTGGTATTAGACTATTACTACTAGCCCTGACCGCTGAAAACAGAGCGACAGTGACCCACGAATAAGTAAAAAAATAATGAACAAGATTATTTTTTTTGAAACAATTGCCTGAGAAGAATTCCCGGATGTCGGCACTGTGGTTAAGATGCCATAGCAATGATCACCTGTGCGTCCGCCCCTGATTGCTCCGCTGGTGGCTCTGCCGCTTCCTTTGCCTTGTTACGGTTGAATCCCGTAGCAAGAGAAGGGCTTGCAAACAACCTCAGGGCTTGCTAATGGAGAAGGCCATAAGAGATTCTTAGCAATTGATCCTCTAGAGACGTAGTTGCGGCAATTGTCCAATGGAGGTGGAAGTGGATTAGCAGCCATGGAGATATATTAGGTTTGCAGCGGTTATGAATAGATTCAGCGACATGCTCTTCATATATTAAATAGCAATCTGCACGAGTGCGACACAAATCCATGTAAGCTAACATGGCCGTTGGTAAAGTGTGTTTGACTAGTGATAGCATTGTCGGCATTGCTAAGTACAACATGACTGTTGGAAGTAGAAAGTTTTACGTGTGAGGGCTCTTGAGAGTCTATATCTGTTGGGGAAAATTCCAGATGTAGTGACTAACACTATTTACTAGACAGTTCATTTACAAATCTCATTTCCTACTACTAACTAATGCTTCGGTGGAATGTTTACTGTGTTACTTATGAATCTGTCTCCATACAAGCATATGAGGTGAATAAATTTTGATCGATGTACATCATTGTTACCTCTGTGGAGACTTCATTACTAATGACATGTGTTTTAGATTTACGAGGAGGCTAAGAAGTGCTCGTACAACACCCACCTTTCTGTTGTGATGCTGATTGCAGACTCTTCATTAATTTCCCAGGTTTGCAATGTCTCCTTTTACTACACAACATTTAGATTCATTCCACACACATGATGATTATTTAACCCGTTAAGTAGCTCAGCGCAAAAATGAGGTTCTTTTAGCAACACTAGGAGGGGATGAGTCCAGTTACATGAGGGTAGGCATTTGTCAGGCCAAGCCTGAATCCATTTGTCAACTGTTTCTTTTCCTTCCAGTTTGGTGCGATGAGTCCAAAGCTTCACAGATTAAATACACTGCTTTGCAACTATATTTGGGGGCATATAAATCCCATAAAAAACGTTGTGCTTCCAAGCCACCTATGTAGTCAACATAATTAGCTGTGATCACCCTGTGCCATGCTGGGCGTTTGTGCACAGGGGCCTCACATGGTCACTCCTTGCAGCTGTTGAAAATCTCATCTAACTGGGTGAATCCAGAAAGATCAATCACCAACCCCTTAAGATCGCATTTAGTGTGATCACAGTCCAAAGCAAAGTGATTAGGAGTCTCTCTCTCTCTCTCTCTCTCTCTCTCTCTCTCTCTCTCTCTCTCTCTCTCTCTCTTGGCATCCAAATGGGCAGTGATCATCTGTCAGGACGTTCTGCCTTTGCAGCACTACCCTTACTTTGATGTGTCCTTTGATTAAAAGCCAGGCGATTTTAAAATTTTTCTTTGGGGCAGCACTCGCACAAATGGCAGAAGAAGTCTCAGATAATGATTCCTCCCCAAGCTGACATTTTGAACATACCTTTGATTAGAGTTCAGACTGAATCCTCTCTAATCAGGCACCCCAACTTTGAGCCGATAACGGTGAAGAAACTGTTGCAAAGTTAGCAGTTTATCCGTATGTATCACTTCGGTGCAGAGGCCGGGGTATTTCCCCTTTTCAAAAAAAAAAAGCTAGCAGTTCATCACTGTCACCACGTCAGATGTCTTGTATGCAACACCCGCATGCCATCTTGATAACAATCATTGACACTTACATTAGGTCGAATAGCATGGGATAATAAAGCTGTGAAAAGGTAAAAGAAAGATCCTTTAGTTGTCCATTTGTCTTTCTAAAAAGAAGCTGTTTTACCATCTCCCAGTTGTACCACCCGTAGACATGACTTTATGTGTATTAGTAGAGAAGATTGAGATAACTACTGTAACTTTCAAAGTTTTAGTCTTTGTTAAATGTGCTTGATGCAGAACTGAAAGGTAGTGGTCTGTAATATGGCATTTGATGAGTTTTTATTTCACAACTAAGTAATATATCCCTTTCTGTTTTGCATCTGGCGTACCTTCAATTCTTGCTTCATGATTTTGGGCACGTGCTCTTCATAAGGGTGTGGACATTCTTGTTGCCACACCAGGACGTCTTGTTGACATGGTTGAAAGATCAAAACTCTCCTTTGAGGCAATCCAATACTTTATAGTGGATGACATTGAGAGGGTGCTGGATATGGGTTTTGAGCTTATGATAAAAAAAATAGTTGGATTGGGTATGCCGCAAAAGTCAGTGAGACAAACTATGCTTTTCACTGGAAAGCTCAGACCAGAATTACAGGTAAAGAAATTTGTATGGGTTTACAACCAATGTATCTGATGATGTACACCGCTTAGCTACATACAAATTTATTTAGATTGATCACAATTCCAGAGGGTGGCTTCAGACCTCTTGTCAGATCACATAGTTATCACTATTGGACGAGTGATGCCTGCTGAACATATTCAACAGAAAGTTGTGCTTGTGTTAGATTGGAAGAAAAACACCAATTTGCTACATCTGTTAGCTAAGGAGGTACTATTTGCTACCATCTTAGATGTATTTTTTTTATCAGTTTACTATTTTATTTATTTCTTTAAGATTTCTCATACTAGCTTGCTTATTTTCTAGGTGCAGCGACCTCTAACAGTTATTTTTGTGAAGACGTCTTTGGAGGCTGACTCCTTGAGCTGCTGGCTATGCAATGAAGGGTTCCCTGCCACATGTTTTCATGGTGACAGAACACAACAGGTAAGCTCATTCAACTGTACTCTTCCGTAATTGCCTAACATGTTATAGCAATGTCATGACACAGCTACATCTATACATTTTTTTGTTTAAACATGTTTATCTGAAATATCTACTATGCTAGTCTCATAGTTTAGCCTCACTGCTGTAGCTCCCAGGCCGTTAATAGCTAGAAGCCTGTAACTGAAGGTTTTGCATGGAATAAATGCTTCGATTTTTTTTTTAATCTTCTCCTGTGCTCTTTTATCTCGATTTAGCTCAATAAGTGCATCACTAGTTTATCTTCATGAGTGCTTTATGATTTTATTACTATATATACCTGCTCCATAGCATGTCCTGTTGACCACAAATAGATTGTGGTCACATGACACTTCTTTGTTCTTGTTATTACAGTAATCAGATTACTTGAGGTCGGTAGACATTTGAGTGTCTTATTTATATTTTTGACATGATAGAATACATATTCATATTTACATATATATGCATGCTACTTTGAAGGAGAGGGACAGTGCATTGAAATCCTTCAAGTCTGGCCTGTCTCCTATTTTGGTAGCCAGTGACGCGGCGTCATGGTGCCTAGATGTCCAAAACATCGGTCACGTGATCAACTATGATTTACCCAAGAGAATAGAAGGCTATATCCAAAGGATTAGAAGAACTAAAAAGCATGGGTTAGCCACGTCCTTCTTCACTGAATCTGATCAACCTTTAGCGGATCACTTGGCAAAGCTGATGAATAGAATGAAGCAAGATGTTCCGGACTGGCTGGTGGAGTATGCTCATAAGTTGCAACCTAGGTGAGCAAATTATATCAACTTCATAAAAGAGTTTGACCATGCTTTCTCAATCACACATGCTGAATGATTTTCTGGACATTCGTTTTGTTCTGCGGCTATCTTTTTTATGTTAATTTTTGTCGTACCAATATTAAATAGTTGTACGAAGCAAAATGCTAAATCTAACCATTTGGCCTTTGATCAATTGATAGGAAGTCGGATCCTTATTTTGATTATCTCGTGGACAAGTTTATAAACGCAATCGCTGCTGATGTGAAAGCAAACTCATCATGTGATGACATCGATTATAAGACAGTTCATAAACGTCAAACCAGTGAGTATGCAAGGAGTGCACTGCTGCACTATAACTGCGAAGGAGAGAAAAAGGTCAGACTCATCTCAATATCAATTTTCATTATTTTGATATGTATACTTCATCTGAATATATGTTTTTTTTGTTATAAATTCATTCTTGACATATTTTCATTTGGAAAATATTAGGTCAAGTATGAACTAGTTGAAGCAATTACTAGCTACGGAATCATGGACTCAGACGGCTTGTACGTGCATGTAAATTTCACTGCAATGAACACCGAAAATTCAGAGGTGGACTTCTTTTTCGCAGAGTTGCGTTGGGATAGTGATAAGGAGGCTTCTGTACCCACATGTGTAGTTACGTTGGAAGAGAAACAAAGAGTTGGTTAGTTTCTAAATCAATCTTCGGTTCGATTTACTTGTTTGCAATTCTAAATTATCACACTGTTATCTTCTAGGTGGGTTTGATGGCACAGATTGTAGCAATTACAAGGATGAGATGGACTTCCGTGTTGACATTCAACACTGCTATGCTTGTGGAGCAGATCTGATGCACCCTAAGGATGGAAAACTGTATGAAATTGGCCATATATCAATGAGCAAGAGTTATGGTTACGATCTTAGGTAGTTTAGGTGGTTTAGCAGTATACATCTTTGTTATCTTAGTGGTGTATCGTTGACATTGCTAAAAGCAAATTCACAGACATTCTTTTTTTCTCTTACAACTCATATATATGACTGGTTCGCGGAAATGCAAATCTGATCTTAGGTGCATATGCTCTCTTTATCTAAAAATAAATTTTGAATTGTTAAAAAGTTCAGAGATTTTTTTTGTCATGTATATGTACACATTCTATGCATGCATGCAAAGTTCCGCTGAAAATCAAATTTTTTGTGCCCTGTGTGAAAATGCCAAAAAATGTCTTATTTTAGCACCAAATTTTGTCATTTTTACAGAGGCTACACAAAAGGTTGAATTTTGCTGAAATAACTTCATTGGTACTTAAGATGTGGAGATACACATGCGACATTTTATTTTCGATTTTTCTGATATTTTTAAATATGGACCCGGCTAGGAGCACTCGCCCCTAAAAGGAAAGACCCCATGTCTAAAAAAAAGGAAAATTCATGACCGATCCGCACGTTTGGGACCTGGCAATGCAAGGTGCATTGAACTGTATGTGATTAATATAGCAACTAGTTAATACATGTGATTTACGTTTTCTATACGAGCCAGATACAGAAAGGAATATTTTACTGGGTTCCATGCACTATCAGTACTTACTCACCCGGCATTATATTTGTCCTAGCAAATTGATGGATGGCACACATGAGTCAATGCCAATATCGTGTGTACGGGGCACAGACACGCTGTGGACATAACCCATATGCTAAGCACAACAGTTTAAGGTTAGCAACATTCCCAAAAATTATGATTTGTACTATTCTAAATTGAACATATTGTGTTAACGATGCACATAGTCAAAAACTGTGATTTTGTCCTAATCCAAATTGAACATTTTGTACTAAATGGTGCAGATAGTGAAAATGTGATACTATTATTTTTTTCTTAGAATTAAATTAGGAGCGGTGTCAACACCCACCATATGATTTTATTATTTTTTCAGTCTTTAAACACTATTATTTTCGATGGAGTGCATTATTTTCTACCAATTACTTCATTGGCATCAAAATTTGGATTTTAAAGATTAACCTTTACCTCGTAGATATTAAGAACATAACAAAATGTTCAAATATAAAAATCCTGATTTTATACAAATCAAAATTGGATTTTTTTATTAATGATCTTTGTGTTATAGTAATAATTTTGAAACACTATTATTTTAAAGTATGGATAGATCCATCCGCAGCAGTCACAATTTATCAATTGTGTAGATAGGCAAAATGATTAATTTTGAAACACAAAGTTTTTAACAGAAATTTTCTATCAATGGTGGAGGTACTAGAAAAATTAAACATAAAAAATGTGAAGTTTCATCAAATAGCTGCTTCTACTTTAGAGCTTACTGAATTCATGCATATTTTGAGTAATCCTCTGTCGGATCTATTCCATATGATTAATATATTTAGTTCATCAATTTATTGATGAATTATGGATAATTTCAGGAACTGAAAAAATGCACATACAATACATATTTTTTACCACTGAAGCATTTGGATTGGGGTTCCCTTTACCATATCGAATTGAGATCTAAGAAAATGCATATACTTTTTTTTACCGCTGAAGCATTTGGATTGGAAGAAAATAACAGGTTCCCTTTACCAGATCGGATTGAGATCAAAGAAAATGACAGGTTCCCTTTACCAGATACACAGTAAGTACTACTGAGACAAAATCGAAAGAAATTGAAGGAGATTGCGGGGGCTGTAAAGATTGAAGGACAAAGCTACATAGCGGCGCCGCATATTTCAGGTTTCGTGCGGCGGTTGATAAGCAGTGTACGGTTGCATGTGCCAGCTCGTAGAAAAGTCAAGAACGTCTCCACGACCATCTAATCGCGTCTCCACCTCACATGCTCGAAACGCCAGGCCTATCTTTCTCCTCCTGCTAGTGCATGCACTCGCAGAGTTGCTGAACAAAAATATGAGAAGTAGTAATCCATATATGTTCTACATGTACATTACATATGGATGTGGAGTAGACTTTTTCTCCCTGTACAATTACCAGATAAATTAGCCATAATTTCCAGATTACTAAGCAAATTTAGTTAGACCTAGATGGAGGGTTCAGTTTTTACTAACTTCCATATTATTAGTTCCTGGTTGCCTGATTAATTAGGAATGGTAGCCAAGTTAATTTTTGTAATTGCCATATTAATTAGGGGCGATAGTTGGCAGATTACTAATTACCAGGTTAATTAAGCTTAACTACTAGGTTAATTAAGTCCAATTGCCAGGTTCAAACCACGTAATTGCCGTGGAGCTCCTCCGCCATCACCTCGCTGAGCCCGTCATCCCTAACCCTGCTCACGCCCACTCCCGCCGCTAACTGCTTCGTTGTCGCGCAGCAAGGTCTAAGAGTCCTCGCGGCCGTGCCTCGATCTGCTCCTCGGCAGGCGCCTTCCCACTATGTGCTCGGAGGGGACGGCGGCCGCAGTTCATGCTCGATGGCGGAGCAGCGGCGGCGACGGCCGCCTCCCCAGCATCTACGTGATCGACGGCGGCCTTCCCCGCTGCTCCGTGCTCGACTGCAACGCCGCGGCGGCAACGGCAGCCTTCCCTGCTGCGATGTGCTCGACGGTGGCGCCAAGGCCGCAAGGCGGCTACTCCGTGCTTGATGGCCGCGTCGCCGGTCTACCCCCGCTGCTCCATGCTCAGCGCCGCGGTGGCTCCACGGCTACTCCGTGCTGGGCGGCGGCGGTCTCACCTGCTACTCTGTGCCCGCGTGATGGCAGCCGCTCCTCTCTTCTCTCTAGGCGCTGCTTTCCGTCATGGTTTCTTGTGTGGTCGTGGTGAGAGGATAAGGTGCAAGTGGGCCTAACTCAGGCAGTGGACGTGGACGTTGGACGAGATCTAATCGTGATTATAGGGGCAGCGATGTCGTTTCCTAACCCGCCGCACGAGAGTTCGCCAATGCGGCGCTGACGTATAGATTTTCCCAAGATTGAAAGCCCCGACTCGGAAAACTGTCAATCTTTACGGGCCGGAACCGCCGCCGCTGCCAAGCGCCGCCTCGACTCGGAAAACTGTCAATCTTTACGGGCCGGAACCGCCGCCGCTGCCAAGCGCCGCCTCGACTCGGAAAACTGCGCCCCGCCGGAGCCGCCACCCGGGTTAGCTCGGCCATTTCAGAAATCCTCCTCCTCCTTCGCCCGAGCTAGCGCGTACCGCCGAATAGCCACCGTGGTGAGCATCAACGCCGGCCAGGAGGCGCGGTGGAGCTCGAGGGCGCGCGTGCCGGTGAGTATCTGGACGTGGCTACTCACCGTTGATGGCCGCCGGCCTCCGCCACCAGAGCTAGCTCGGCCAAATCCCTCCTCCCGCAGCGCCGCACTGCCCTTGCGGCATCACCGCGCGCTCCGGCCGCCAGATCTTCTTCCCTTCACGCCGCGAGCATTCCGGCCGCCAGTTCCACAAGGTCGGGGTCGCACTCTTCTCCGCTTGGCCTCGGCCCTCGGGTACCCCAATCGGTGCGGAAGGGGAGGTGGCTGCGGAAGGTGGTGGCGCTGGATGGCCAATCAATGTCGGGGACGCGTCGCTGAGCAGAGAAATACGTACTACTCCGTACAAGATATTTCGATGTCCGGCTCGTTCTCCTCCTTCCCCTTCCCCTGTGCGCTGCCGCCCCTCCGCATCATCCGTCCGCCTCCACAGCCACCCCTCCACCGCAGCGTCTACAGATTCCTCCACGGCTCCACCGCGTGCGGCTCTAGATCTGTTGACGAGGATGTCGATTGGCATCGCCCCTAAGCTCAATGAGTTGGTCAGCCCGAGCCAAAACACCTTCATCACCGGAAGGAGCCTCTACGACAACTTCATCCTTTTCAAGCAGTCTGCCTGCCTCCTGCATCAGCTCAGGGTGCCCAGGGTGCTACTGAAGCTTGATTTGGCCCGCGCCTATGACTCACTGTCATGGCCATTCGTTATCAAAGACATGGGCCAGTATGGATTCAGCCACCGGTTCCTTGATTGGCTTACCATCTTACTGTCCTCAGCAAGCACCAAGGTCCTCATCAAGGTTTGAGAATTAGCTGCATTTATTTATTTATTTATTTACCCAGGATGAAAGTGCTAATATGTGTTGCTTTGCTACAAATATAACTTGAGACGTGCTTAGATCTATCAATACCTTGTTTTTACGAGTGTAGCATTTTGTTTCTTGTGTCAGTAGGTTGTACATTTGGTTTAGCTGCAGGGCAGTCAGTGTAGATTGTTTGGGGGCAACAAAACTTTAGTATTTGCCAACTAAAGGGAGAGGTAGAAATTCTGTAGGGTAGAAGAATGAAGCATAACTAGTTTTAGATTTCCCTTCCTCTTTGAGATGGTCACGATAGTACTAAATATTTATCCCTGAAAAGCTGCAAGCTCTTCTTTTGGCGGAGTGCATGATGTCTATACTAGGTGAGAGTTGGTTGTCAGAAGATCACAAAATCCTGGATAACAAGAATGTTATGTCCGTCGACAAGTACGTTTCACATCATCTCCTGCATCTCGTTGGATGCATATTTTTCATTTTGCATAACAACTCGTGATTTCTGTAGATTTGTGCTGCTTGTCCTAGAATCTGCAAGAGTTGAAGTGGCTGTCCTTCTAAATGAACTTGCCTTTTCAAAGTATGAGTCATCAGAAAGTTCTCAGATAGATGGTGCCATCAGCCAGAAACAAAGAAACCTGGCTATATTGTTTTCACTGATAGAAAGAATAATCAAAATGATATCAGATGCTAGCGGTGGTGAAGGTATGTACCACTTGACTATTTTTGGTTCCATGCGCTGGAATGTTTTTGTAGAAAATTTTCATTTCTTTTTATTTATATTTTATAACCTTCAGTGTCACCTTTTCTATCTTTGATGGAAGTTTGTCATTAGCTGATAGCAGCTTTACACGCACTGAAAATTATAGTCACCCCGTATTCTCCTTTGAAAATTATTTTAACCGTATGCAGGTGAACCAAATCAAACTATCCATGAAAGGACAATAATGCAGGCAATTAAAGGATTAAATGAGACAATCAGTCTAGTGTTGGACTTCCTGCAGGATGCAAAGGTACATATTTTAATCCTCTGATGATATGAATATTTAGTATCGGAAGATATCTTACAGAACGAAACATGTCAGGATCACGGGCAGAGGAAAGGTGATGATCTTTTGGCTGCTGTGAGAATAGTGGGAAGGTGTGCTACTGCTCTTGTTACTGTCTCCTATCTCTGGAATTTGCGTGCACTTTTTGTTGTTAAAGAATTGCTCCTTGTAGATATGATAAACTAGCAGTATGTTAAGGGTCCTTTAGTCGTCCAATACCCCCATCTCTAAATACTAGTTCGTTCTCCTGCTTGTACTCAGTTCGATGTGATTGGGAATGTTAGTTACTACTTTTAACCATTACAAAGAAAATCATGCGCACTTTAGCCACTTTATATTTCTCTATGCACATCACTTAAATAGCTGTGCAACAACCTTACTATAGGAGTGAAGTGTTTCAAAGTCCCCTGTAATTGTCCTTGAATAGAAGTACATTTGTGTGCTACTCTGTTGCAGCTATCTGGCAGAGACGCCATATGCCTGCCAAGAGAAAACTGGGCGTTACTGGAATTTATATTTTCTATCAAAGGTCAAGATGAATCAAGGTAGTTCTTAGCCATTTTGTGCTCAGCAGATGTACATCACTTAGTATCTTCCTTTGTAATGCAGTATATTGATGGTACCAAGTAACATTCTTGCACACAGGCCCTTCTATTCTGTTCGCTTCATGCTTCCAATGCTATCCCAAATAACAACGACAGCTGATGGATGCAAAACTTTGGTGTCGTTTGGAGACCATAAAGCAGTAAGTGGGCATGTTTGGTATAAATGAACTATATACGAGTTGTGACTCCCTTGTCTCTCTTTCCTCGAAATAATTTAAATGCTGGTTATACTAGTTTTTTTTTTTTTTGAGCAAGGACTGTAGAGCTTATGCACCACAGCATTTTATTAAAACATAAAAGGAACTGTACAAATATTTACAAAGAGTTCAAAAAAGGAACAACAAAAGGAGGTTCAGATCAAAGAGTCAATCCATCTTGACAGACTATCTGCATGCTTATCTCTTACTCTATGCTTATGCAAAGAGATTTCAAGAATAAAGCGCCTCCTCCACTGACGAAAAGATGGAAGTATCTTCTAAAAAATGGCTTTCATTTCTTTGCTTCCAAATATGCCGGGCCTTACTCCCGCCAGCCGGACAGCCGGGTTGCGGTCTGTAGCTGGATCGGAAGCCGGCTGTCGGAAACCGGATCACGTTACTGAGCCGACCGCGTGAGAGGGTTCAAGCCAATTGGCGAAACGAAGTAGAGTACGCGAAAAATTTGTCGGAAACGGCGCTCTTGGCGCGTGCTTTTTCGTAGCTCACAAAAGGGATACAAGGGATACATACATTCCTGCTCTGATGTGTAAAATGGGCGGAGTAAGTTGACATTCCAGGGACGTTTAGTCTCCTCGTCAGCCTTGTCCGGCTTGTTTTTCTTAGCCTCTTGGGCATCTATGAGATAATAGGAATCATTGCCTACTGCCTTGCTCACGATGAAGGGACCCTCCCATGGGGATGATAGTTTATGCTGTCCGCTGTCCGTTGGATCGGCCGGAGCACTAGGTCTCCTTCTCGGAATGCTAAGGGCTGGACCTTCCGGCGTGATAGCGTCGGAGGCTTTGTCGGTAGATGGTAGATCCGGACGCAGCTAGCGCCGGGCCTCTTCGACCGTGTCGACTCCATCTTCGCGAGCTTCTTTGGCTTCGCTTCAGTGTAGAGCTTGATCCTTGGCGCGTCGTGCTCGATATCGTTGGTAAGACGGCTTCGGCCCGTATACGAGGAAAAATGGTGTGAAGCCGACGAGCGGTTTGTCGTTGTGCGCACTCCACAGGGCGCTCTTCAATCCCGACTGCTCGCTCGAGCGCTCCACCGGCGGGGCCGGATGCCGGCTAGGACCAAGCTTAGCCTTCTCCACTTGTCAGTTGGACTGGGTGCGCCACGAGGCTAGGGCCATCCGGATCCCCATTTCCCGCAATAGCGAGAGAAGATGCCTTGGGAGAAATTTGCTGCCGTTGTCGGTGATAATGCTGTGAGGGTAGCCGAATCTCACAATGATTTCCTTGAGGAATGTGACGTGCGGAGCCGTCTTCTTGATTGGCTTGGCTTCGATCCACTTGGTGAATTTGTCAATCATCACCAAGAGGTGTGTCATGCCGCCTTTTGAACGGACCCACCATATCCAAGCCCCATACGCAAACGGCCATGTGATGGGGATGGTCTTCAAGGCGGAAGCCTGGTGTCTCTTCTTTGCGAAGCGTGTTACACTTCCACCAACTCTGCGTCTCTCGCGCTGCCAAAAAACCGTGCGGAAAGCTTTGGCCACTATGGCTCGGGATGAGGCGTGATGTCCGCACTCTCCTTGATGGATTTCCCGTAGGAGTTCGATCCCTTCAGCCGGCTCGACGCACCGCTGGAACACCCCACTTGCGTTTGTACCGGTGGTTGATGATTGTATAGGCCTTGGCCCTTCTCTCAATCTGCCTGGCCTGGACTCTATCATCAGGCAGCACACCGTCGGTGAGGTAGGAGAGGAACTCTTGTGCCCATGAAGGTACGCATCTTATCTCGAATACGCCGACCAACGGGGCCTCCTGCGTGGGAGCTTCGGATTCGACCGCATGGTCGCGGGTTCGGCTTGCTAGCCGTGGGTTCGGCTTGCTAGCCCCGAGTTTGGCGATGAAGCCCAGGTTGGACCGAGAAGTCCGGGTTCGGCATGGCAGCCGGCGGGTTTGGCTTGTTAGCCCGACTTGGGCGATGAAGCCCGGGTTCGGTGAGCACCCCCGGGTCAAGCACGAATATTGAATCCGAATCCGGTGACGTATGATGGACGGCTTGAGAACCGCCAAGGCGATGCCCGGCGGAATGGCTTGCCGGGTCGAGCCAATCTTGGACAAGGCGTCAGCCGCCTCATTGTTTGCTCGTGGCACATGGTGGAATTCGCAGCCGTCGAAGAAGCCGGATAGCTGCTGGACATGGAAGCGGTATGAGGCCATGTTGGCGTCCTTCGCGTCCAGTCGCCGGATGCTTGTTGTATGACCAAGTCGGAGTCGCCGAAGCAAAGTATGCGACGCACGCCAATCTCCTTGGCTAGCTTCCCCATGAATGAGCGCTTCATACTCCGCCACATTGTTGGATGCGGCGAAGTGGATCTGCAGGACGTAGTCCAGCCGGTCTCCCTTGGGAGAGGTGATGACGATGCCGGCTCCCAAGCCGTTGCGCATCTTCGAGCCGTCGAAGTGCATCTTCCGGTGTGTGGGTGGCACAGGCGGCGGTATTGCATCTCGGCCAGCCGACGAAGAAGTCCGCGAGGATGCGACTTGATGGTGTGCGTGGCTCGTAGAGGATGGTGTGGGCGGCTAGCTCCAGGGCCCACTTGGCAACCGGCGTTGGCATCCTTCATGATTTCCGCCAAGCCACCACCTGATGGGGTGCTCTTGGAAGTAGTGCTTGAGCTTCTTGGCCGCCATGTAGGGTAGGTGACCTTCTGGTAGTGGGGGTTGTTTTGCTTAGGGAGAGCATCGCAGGTAGACCGGCTTCGTGAGCACTGTAATCGCTCCAGCCGGCTTCTTCGTGCTCCACCACCAGGACAACGCTAACCACTCGGTTGGTGGTCGATGTACAACAGCATCGGCTCCATTGAAGCCGAAGAATTGGCGCGGTTGAGAGCACGCGCTTCCAAGTCACGGAAGGCTTCCTCCGCCTGCGGTGACCAGACGAACTTGTCCGCCTTCTTCATCAATTGACACGGGCGTTGCCTCCCCCCCACGATTAAGCGGCTCAAGGAAGCTGCATACCCGAACTTCGGACGTCCTGAGGCACTGCGGGATTCCATCTTCTCAGGGCACGATCTCCGGGTTGGCTTCGATCCCTCGCCGAGAGACGAGGTAGCCAAGGAGCTGGCCAGACGGCACGCCGAATGTGCACTTGGCCGGGTTGAGCTTCATCCGAAATCTTCTCAGATTGGTGAAGGTTTCTCTCAGGTCATCAAGGAGGGTAGTCGTCTCCTTGGTCTTTACAACGACATCATCCACATATGCGTGTCGCCGATTTGATCCTGCAAGCATTTTTGCATGCACCTTTGGTAGGTGGCGCCTGCATTTTTCAAGCCGAACGGCATAGTCGTAGCAGTAAGCCCGTACGGGGTAATGAACGAAGTCTTTATTTGATCAGCCGGATTCAAAGGAATCTAGTGGTAGCCTGAATAGGCATCTAGGAAAGACAACAGTTCACAGCCGGTAGTCGAGTCTATGACTTGATCTATGCGCGGCAGGGGGAAGGGGTCCTTCGGCACGCCTTGAGGCTGGTGTAGTCGATACACATGCGCCAGAGCCGTTCTTCTTCAAAACCAGATGGGTTCGCCAACCAGTCCGGTGCAAGACTTCCATGATGAAGCCGGCGCTAGGAGCCGGCGATTTCTTCACCGATGGCCTTCCTCTCGTTCTTCGGCGAAGCGCCTGAGAGGCTGCCTCACCGGCTTGGCTTCAGGCGACGTGGAGGTGATGCTCACCAACTCCCGGCACACCCGCATGTCTTTGGAGTCCATGCGAAGATGTCCCGATTCTCACGGAGGAAGCCGGTGAGCTCGCTTTCCTATTTCCTGCTCAAGCCGGCACCGATGGTGACGTACGTCGCCGCGCCGGGTCCAGCAGATCTTCTTGGTGTCGTCGCCGGTTGGAAGTGAGTCGTCCCAGTGGTTGCCCAAGGCATGTCTGTGCGCGGCCTTGGCGAGGGCGACGGCGTCGTGGATGAGCGCTTCTGGCGATGACCAGCGTCCGGGCCATCTTGGAGCTCGCGTGGCGCAGCTCCATGGAGCGGCGATAATCGCCGGCTATGGTGATGACCCCTTGGGGCCGGCGCTTCATCTTCAGTACCATAGCGGGGCACCGCCATGAACTTGGTCGGCCGGCCGCCAGAGCGCGTGGTAGGGACTCACGAGGTCCACCACCTCGAACTCGA